>VZRN01004254.1:923456-965956 GCA_013397935.1 Dasyornis broadbenti | reverse complement strand
TCATGGGAATGAACTTTGACTTGGAGATCTGGAGAAATACTAGGGCAAAGATGTTAGTAATTGAGATGTACATCAAACTATCCAAATAGTGTTTAGAAGAGACTGGAACCCTCTATGCACTGTGAGAAGAAGTGCTTAATATGCAAAGTCAGTAAACAGATGGTTACAGAGATGGTGAAAAATTATCGTCACTGGTGCTCATGGTTTTGAGAGTGTTCTAAAGATTTTAATTTTGGAACCGTGTAGCTATATCTGTGTTATAGCAGAATCTGTTCAGGTTTGGAAGTCCAAAACACTCAGGTGAGCTAGTAGAGCAGACACAAGGAATTTGATGGTGCTTTTTGACAGCAAAGTTCTAACATTTCTTTATTTCATGAACTGTAGAATTGATGGAAAGGTAGTCACTTTTGGTGTTGGAAAGCAATTAATGAAAAAGAAATTGGATGCTTTTTTATGTGTTTGGCAGATTATTCATTTTGGAAATGTTTAGCTGGTTGTGATGGAGCCTCTGTGCCCCAGCTTTGAATCTGTTCTTTAAACTACGTTTAAACAGTTCTTGCATGAAATTATTTTGTTGATAATGGTCAAGCTCACTATCTTTAATACATGTGTCTGTAGTCTTTCCTTTAAGAGCTTCCCTGAGGAGCTTTGAACCAGATAGTCTCAGAGATAGCAAGGTGAAGAATGGAGTGAGGGTTTTTACCTCATATGTGCCCTAATTCACCTGAATTTATCACTGATGAGCTCCAACAGTAGCAAGCTACCAGTGCCACCTGTCCCTGACAGTTCCCTGTTGTTCTTTAGCATTTGGTGAAATGTCCCCCTCTTTAACTCTCAATCACTACTCTTCTCGCCCATGGAAAGAAGTTGCATTTTGATCCTAGAATTTATTGCACTTGGTGTAACTGCGTCTTATCTGACTCAACAGGTGCCTTTTCACTAAATTATATAGTTTCTTTGGAAAATACCCTCTTTTGAGGATAAGTGGGAGATATGTAGTATGTTTTATCCGCTGCTGGCTGCTCTTGGGAGGGAATTGCTGTACTCCTACAGAAGTATGGCAAGGGATTCCACTTGGTGCTTTTAGTTCATGGCTTGACCCCAGCATGTTCTGCTCTCATGTTTCTGGTAAAGCTGTATGCAAGAGCTGTGTGCTTGGCTGCAGAGTGTATTGCAATGTTAAAAAGAATAAAATTATCCATATGGTAAGTATTTAATTTGATTATATTTGTAATTTTAACGTTCTGCTCTTTAAGAGGCCAAAACGGCTCAAGTAAATGTAAGACTTTCTGATGCTCTTTTTGTGGTCCCTGAGACAGTCAGCTGTAAAGAAGTTTGAATTTCATGAGTCTTTACATGACCACCAAGAAAGCATCCCGTAGAGGGCCTGATAGAGACGATTCTGAATATATGTTAACACAAATATTGATCTTCTTACAGAAAATGTGAAATAGAGGGGGCAAAAAAGGGAATATCAGAACTTCTCTAGTTCTGCAGAGGAGGTGGAGTGGTGAGAGTGTGTCATCTCTGTGTCTCTGCCTATGCCTCAGTCCAAAAGTGCAATTGCTCTTTTTATGCAAACTTACTTTCAATTGGAGGAATGTTACAGATGTGGCAACATGGGTTTTCGTTGTAAGACGTTCACTGTTTGTCCTTTAGGAGTGCTGCATGGCTGTGGCTAGATACATTTTTTTCAGAGATGTTAACAAGGGCAGATTCAAAAAGATAGATGCATGCTTATCTCTTCACGCTTGTGATAAAATCAATGGGAATTTAAGAGCTTAGGATTTAAATACTTACAATTTGGAACTATCCCAAGATCCTTGACATCAAAAAGGCGATGGCCTCGTTTTATGCAGATGTCCTAGCACTCAAAGGGTGCATAAATTATTGCACCACTTATCAATTTCTCTTTAATGTATTCCTCTCTTATATCTGGGACACTGTTAATAGAGGAAAAGGATTAAAAAGCATAAAAATAACTTGTATGTAAGTTTCTTTGAGTTGAATTTATATCAGTCAGCCTGTCAGCACTAACATATGGGAAATATAGTTTCGCTACCATGCATAGCAGGGGCTAAAAGTGCTGTTTAGACCATGTGCTCAACTCCTACAGAAGAGGGACTTTATATCACTCGTGCAGCCCACTCACAAATTTAAGGGGTGACATCCATGGATTCTGAATACATGGTAACCCAAATATTGATCTTGTTACAGAAAATGTAAAATGGAAGGGGCAAAAAAGAGATAAAGAAGTTCTAGATCATCAGGGAAATTCAGTAAACTTTAAAGACTTAATTTTTAAAAAAAAGCTTATTATACTGGTGTTGCCAAATTGAAATAGTAGTTGTAGATAATAGGGAATTTTCCTGTAGCTTTTCCATATCTTGGGCTAACTTGCAGTAACATATAATATCTCCTTGTACAAATTACCGTAAACTAGTAAAGATCCCTACTGTTTTTGTTTTGTTTTGCTTCCTAAAGCCCCCTGCTGCTGTTGATTACACCTAGATCTGCTACTGATTGGAACTGTTAAAAGGCAAAGATAGTGTGGATGGTTTCTGAATCATTTAATTGTTGAACTAATAAGATGTTTTCACTGGGACCTAATAAAACAGATCATATTAATAAGTATGTATACTGTCCATGAAATTTCTGATTGCTTTTTCATAATTTTTGTAGATATGAATGTAGGAGTCCCAAGCTTGGTTACTTATGTTTTTGAATAATATTCTGGATGTGATTTCAAGAAAGAAGGGGGAGCGTAACCTTCCTAAGACGGTCATACAGTAGAGATTTTTCTTACTAGAGTTTACATATTTTTAGTGGTGTGTAAATGGTCTGTGGGCATATTGAATTGAGTAGAAAATTACACAGACAAGATATATTCAGTCTTACGTTAATGCTACTTTTTAATAGCTGTATAATACACACTGCACTTTGTACATGTGAACCTTGAAAAATTGCTTTCCTAATACAATAATGCTTGCTAAATAATGTCCAAAATTGGCCTAGGGCTATATTGGTTTATCATGAAAGAACCTATTCTTCAGTGGTCTGCCAGTGTCCGTGTAACCTCTTGCCTCTGGTTGAAAAGAAATACATGAATACACACAAAGAAGTACTAACATGAGAAGAAGCCAAAATAGATCATTATTCATGAAAGTTAAAATTTGAATTGGCGGCTTTCCTGTAATCTCAGTTGCATTATTTTTAATTTGTGATGTAAATAATTTTCAAGAATAAAGGTGTAATTAGTATTTGGGGAGGACAGGGAAAAGATAGGAGAGAGGAGAAGGGAGGGAGTCTAAGGCTGACATAATGCCTTGTAAATCTGCAGCAAAACTGATAATCCGATTCCAAACATCCAGAATATGATGCTGCAGGGCAACTCTTGTACATCTGGGGGCGCATGTTACACATGGTGGAGAAGTCCACCACCCATTATGACTTCAGATTAACTCACTCTCTTTCCAGGACTTCACAAAATTTCTTCCTCATCCTACATAAATACAATCCCTCCACCTGCTTTGGACAAGGTAGCAGTAGGGACCTGCGGAATCTGCAGTTTCCAAATTGTTCCGGTCTCGTCAATCTGATCAGCTAACCTTTTCTTTGCCCAGTCGTACCTTTCTTCTCAGACAGATCTGTCACCTGCATTTTAAAATAAAGTTTTCATATTACCATTTTGTATATATTTGCCTCTGACAGTGAGGACAAATTCTGTTTTCACCCATATTGCTTTTTTGGCAGCCATTTTATTTTCTTGTCAGCTGAATGCTGTAGGGTTTGAGTTCAGAAAAATGAAATTATTGTTCATAACAAGTGGTTTCTGATAATTATTTTCTTTATTTGTGAAAGATATGTTTTATATTCTGACAGATAAGATCTTGCAACCTCTTCTTTTCTTGTGGTCCCTTATATTGAAATTATCTTGTAGTAAAAGGAGTAGCATCATTTATCCAGCAAAGGTACTATTTTACCGATATAATAGTATATATATTGCATTACGACACCTCATACACACATATATGCATATTTCTTACTACTTAAAGAATGGGAGGAAGAAAAAGCTTGAAAAGTCATACCTTGTTAGTCTAAGAACATAGTGAGGAAACCAGAGAAAGCCAGTATCATGTAAACTGAAGCGCTTTTTAAAAAGGAAATGACATACTTGATATATGGTTCAGGATTGATGCTGGAAGGGGCAGAGCTAATCTCAGTATTGAATGGTAAGGGTTGGTAATTTCGGTAGCACTCACATAAACACACACTACACTGTCCATGGAATGCAAAGAGTTTCTTAAAGTTTTAAACTTTAATTATTGAATACATGTTCGCTACAAATTTTGGCTTTAAAAATTAGAAGGCACCATGGTTCAACCTTCAAGAATGAAGGAGCCAATCATCCACTTTGCGCTCTAGCTGACTTTTAGTTCCTTTGACCAACTATCCACATTAATTATTTGATTTTAAAGGAACAAAATAAAACTCTGCTGTTGTATATAAAAAGCTTAATATAGAAAAGAAAAAAAATCAATTTTCACAAGCAGAGAGCATTCCTTCTGGTTTTCTCTACTTTCTACAAAGACAAATGCATTAGTGCAATTCTCTTTTAATGGACTAACAGATCGCAGGATCATTTCTTTGGCCCCAGTCTTAATTCATTGACCTTATTTTTGCATAGATTATTTAAGAGATTATTTGCAGAGATTATATAAGATTTGCAGGGGCTGAGAATTTTGAACCATATATTGTAGATAACAGGAAAAATTGATTCAGTTTTTAAACTGAGATAAAAGATTTGAAAAATGGATTCCTGTGGAGTTTTAATTGACAGGTAAGTTTGTGTCAGTCACTCTGTTTAAAATTGGAAAAGTATTTTTGTGAACTACTTTCACTTATAATTGTACCTGCTAGTTCCTTGAAGGCCAGTGTTTGTTCCTACAGATGATTCCTACTAGAAAATTCTGCAGCTGGAATTTAGTTTCACTGGTGTTTATTTAAATAGAGTGTAATTTATTTCTGAATCCACTGTATTGTTAATGCGCACTAGGTTATTAGAAGAATTATTTTGAACAGAACCTTTGAAAAAGAGCAGGTGTGGCTCTTTGTGTGGGGTTTTTGCTCTTCTCTTCTTTTTATATAAAGTATAGAAAAAACAAGTCAAACAGGAAAAAAACCCCAACAAAAAAGCCCAATCAAACTAAATGATAACACACACCCCTCAGGAAAAAAAACCAGGAGAAAAAAACCCAGCACACTGAAATTATTTCATGCTCGATGCCATTTAGAATGTTAGAATTTTTTTCTTTCCATCTTACCTCATAGTGCTTGTTATAGTACATTAAAGTCTTGCAAGGGATGTATAACTGCATACTAAAATCTAACAGGAGTGCTAACTGCAAGCTCTCACGGTGCTTTTCAGAAAACTTGTGCATAAGCTTTCCTAGTGCAGGGAAGCAACAGCAGACCCTTTGTGCTTCTGCAGAGTACTGTAGCATCCTTCACCTTAATCTGTGGCAGCATCACCTCCATTTCTTTGGCTTGTCATCAGCATCTCTAATAGAGTAAAACTCCAATGCATGTAGCAAGAAATGAAGCGTGTAGGGGAAAACATAAAGATTCTTGACTGAAATAGTTCTTTAACTTATTAACAGACAAGTGTGCATGTCAGAAAAACACACTTGTTTGCCGGGAATATATGCAATAGCTGATGGGTAAAGAAACAGAAACCTTAATGGCTGCTTGTGTTTAGGTCACTGTTCATTCATTCATTTGTTGCTGGAGCTATGAACTATTCATATGTTGCCACAGTATGTTACTTACACACGACTGGTGGTGAAGGAAGTAAGAGCTAAGATGCTTCACAGACATCGACATCGGGGGGATTAACATGTCTGCCTCATTAATATATATGTGCATACATTAATGTTGAAGTATTGAAACTGTTTCAAATGAAATTTAAAACTATCTTTTGAGGTCTGCTACAGTCCTTAGAAACATTTTAGATTTTGGCATCAGCCTTACTGGTTTCTTAACCATTTTACTTTTACTTTGCCAGTGGGGATACAAGTGCAGACAGAGTGCTCATCGCTTGCCTGCTGCCTGGTTTTCTGTTGTTTTTCCTTAGCTAGGTCTGCTCTCTGTACTTGCTAGCCATCATTAAGCATATATGAGTCCCTGTGGAGTGGCAGGCATGGATTCTGTGAGTGACATTTCTGGCAGCATTTTCCTTGTATATGGCACCAGGCCTGATTTTCTGAAATTTTAAGCATCTATGATACCCATTTGCTTCCGCTGAAGCTGTAGGTACTCTGTCCTTTTGGAAAGCATGCTGCTCAGTGCTAAATCTCAGGCAGTTAAGAGATGAGAAAGTCCTATAAACTTACTTAACACTCATGTGACAGCCGGTTCTGTATAGAAGCAATATCGCCTGTGTGAAGGCATTGCCTCTCCTCCTGCATTAGTTGCAGATCCAGTAATCTGCCCTTGTGAAACTAGGTTTGGAGATCAGTAGTGAATTGTTTAGTAATGTTTATTGCAGCTCTTTAAAATATATTTGCAATATATAAAACACTTTGATATATAGAAGCTCACATCCTAATAAGATTACATTAAGTATCCTAATAAGATCAAGGCTTGAAATTGTTTTTCCGGATTTGAGTGATATAAATTAATTTTAGTTTAAACCAGTGTCAGTGTTCTTAGATGTTCATTATAAATACTCTATTTGCAGTTTATGTGGGTCTGCATTTAGATAAAAAAAATCAATTCTCCTACTAACACAAGAAGTATTTTCTCTTCCTCTCCTTCCAGTATGCTGCAGCTACAGATTATCAAGGCAATGCTGTAATTATTAAACTCAACCAGTGAATTATAGAAAGAAAAACAGTGGCTGATCACTGAACTCTGTTGGCTCTGCCCTTTCACTTCTCATTTAAGTCTAGCCTACTACATAAAATGAATTCATTATTGTCAATTTAGATCCCTTGTGGAAGCTAATCCACATCATAAAGCCATTCTACACAAAAGTGAATTCTCTTTAGGAAGACCTTACAAGTATATGCAAACTAAAATATGCAGGAAACTTCCAGTACAGACTAAATTAATTGTTACTTATAATAACAGACTACCAGGGTGAAATGTCAGATTAGTTCAAAGAGAACCCCACAGTCATAGCTCTGGTATGACTTCTGTTGGTCAGAAGTCCGTCTTACTTTTTATTTTATTGTTATTTCTGGTTTCTCTGTAACCTATTGACCAAAATTATGGATCTAAAGGACCAACTCAGTCTTTCCTTCTTGTTGTTTTCAGTGTTAAAATGCGGTGCGCAAAGTCAAGGGAGAGGCTTGACTAGTTTCAGCATCCTGAAATTCCTCTTCTCCTTTAATGGTCTGGTTGGAGATACCTCTTGATCTTGGATAAATTGTCCTCTAGGTGTGCCATACTGCGTAACAATGTTAGTGGGTTTAGACTGAAGTACCTGCACATACGTAACCAAATTATTCGGTTATAATCTCCCTTTCAGGTGCACCACCTGCTATGTCAGGCCAAACCTAAAATGATATTCAGGAACAGTGCATATTCCTTGCAGCTATATCAGAGAGTTTTGTTGGGTTTTTTAAAACTGCCAGCATTTTAGTACGCTAGCATCTCTATTGGTGTTTTTATGAGATTTAATTATTTAAATATCAATTAGTGTATTTATATCTTCACATCAGCCCTCACAACCTATGACCTGGATGGTTTTGTTGATTTCATTTTTTATCTAAAATGTAAGTATTTTGGAGAAGATAAAATTTTAGTATTAAGTGGCTGCTTTTATTTCTTGCTACCTTTTAATTCACAGAAGGGTAAAGGTATCTCCTATTAGTGAAATTTAGCTTACTGGCCTGGTAACATTTCAAGCACAGAACACAAATATAACAACTCTAGAGAAGGTCTGTTCCAGTTTTACGCTTAAATGCCAAAGTTTTATGTGCAGTATAATGACGGGGAAGAGTTGATTCATTGCATTTACCAAAGACTGCCTCAGATTTCCTTTTGTCCTGTCCAAATACAGCTGAGTATGATTTTTATGGCTGCCTCAGCATAAGAAGAAACAGTACATATCACTGTCCATTTGACATGAAGCAGTGGACACAGTGTAAAATTATATCTATTCTTGGATTTCTCCAGTGTCAGGCATGGATCTTGTCAAGTTCTTTACTGCTCTGTTTGCTTAAGCACTTTATCCTGAGCTATGGAACAAGCATAGTAATGACCTTAAAACTCGATTATCCAATATTCATTTTACACTGTAAGCTAGAAAATTCACTTCAATTTCATGACTCCACCTGACTCATTATCTAGTGTACAATTTATGGTACATTTTTTGGTGAATTTATTGTTTGTTTCTTTTAAATTTTTTTTCTCTTAAAGTGTGCAAGAAACAGTTTAATTCATATGTTTTTCATTGTAAGAGGCTAAGAATGTTAACATCTTTGTCTCTATAAACATATTTAAAATTTCAGGGCGAGTTTAAATATTTATGAAAATATAAAAGGTAACTTAAAAATAATATGTTTCTCTTAGAAACTGGTGGCCAGAACTTATCTGCACACAAATTACTTTTGGGAAAAGAGAGGAGCACTCTTAGAGTCAGTTTTAATATTTTTAATGGTTTTCACTTTTTACTTTGCAGATTATATAAAGCCTTCAAATATTAATATATATTCAAGATTAGGGATTTATAGGCTTCTTTCGTTTACTATACATTGCTTGTCTGTGAAATTTTCACGGTTTTCTGATTCTTCTGAATCGTAGTTATTGTGCATGGAAATAGACAGCTGATGCTGCTGATAACTTTTGATCACATAAATAAGTGAAACTCTTGGCCCAAAGATAGCAAAATACATTCATTTCTTTATAAATAGCCTACAACTGAAAAACGTGTATGCTGCAGGAAAAAGACCACCTTTTTTTTCTATTGGTTTCAGTTTCATGGTTATTGATGCTCTGATATTCAGTCTGATATATGATGACTTTAGATGCTTGTTTTTCTGAGATATTTAGGTTCTTTCTGAAACAAGCTCAGTGTTTCATATGGATAATATATCTGGTTATAGACAATATATCTGAAAAAGTAACAGTGGTGGAATCATTTCATCATTACATAATTTGAGTGGGGTTGCTTTTAAAGAATATCTCTGGTTTATTTATGTCATTTGACTGCTGATCTCATATTTATGTAAAGAAAGAATATAGATTTCTTTATTACTCTTCTCAGAAGTGCAGTGGACATGACTGAACTGTGCTCCCATATCCTATAATGAGGCTCATGTGGGATTTTTCACTGACACTTTGGAAAAGACTTAATCGTTATTCTACCCTTTCTTATCTTTGATTGTGATACAGGGCATTTCAGAGACCTTTCATATTAGAAAGCCATCCACAGAAAAGGTGAATATTCTTGAAAGTAATGTTACTTTACTTTCTGTATCTGAAGTATTTCTTGTTTTCCTATGGTGCTACTTCCTTTAAATACAGACAGATTTTTTTCCCCCCCCCAGAAGTAGATACTTGATAGCTATCCCACATGGAAAAAAAAAATTCAAGGGTTTCAAGGAATAGCTGTAGCAATTGCAGGAGAAGTGTATAAATTACCATCTCTTTTGGGTTTTTTCCCCCTCTCAGTACAACTCTTACTATAATTAGCCAGCATTTAACAGCAAATGTTTGCTTTGGTTAAATTATTCAGAACATTTATTTTACTTGTCAAAGGTTAGATCAGGTTGTTGTTTGAACTGGTAATTAAATGCAGCCTAATACACTGTCATATTTATATGCACTATCAGCCCTGTTTCCTCCTTATTCTGTATAATTTTGTAATGTTGAGGGCTGACATTTAGACTTCCAACTCAAATCCTGTTTTCTTGTAAAGAAAGCTAAGATTTTACTTTTCTGTTTCATTGTACATGAATATGCTTAATAAAATAAGAATTAGGGTTGTTTGGAATATCACAGCTATGGATTTCATTGTCATAAAATCAGTAAAGGCCCTTTGAATATTTTTATTTGCATATTTCAGTAAGTCATTACACAGCATCTGGTATGTATTAATTATTTTCTAGAGATTAATGTGAGGTGGACAAGTGCAGACGTCTTCTTTACTAATTGAATACCTACAAGTCACAGTAACATGCAGTATATTTAAATTACATTCCCAGATCTCTACCAGAAATATGCATAATACTGAAATACAGAAAGGTTCCTAAAATAGTTACATAATGGACTCAGATGAGCAAACAAAATTTAAAAGTCTCAAGGTAAAGACTCCTCATGAATCTAGAGCGGTGGCCCTTGCATGTGTACATTAGAGCACTGAGGCTGGCTATCCAAGTTGATAAAATAAATGGGAGTTTTAGAGTAGCCAGGATTCAGCCTCTGTACTTTCTCATGACAAGTTCAGGAACTATTTTCCACATGCTTATATTAGACAGTTATTTAATTGAATTGTCATGTATATAGCATATCCATTCCTTTTTTACTTCTGCTGTATATTATTTTCTCAGTCAAATTTGAACAAAGAATAAATCCTAGGGATTTTTAAGAAAATTTCTATGCTCTTTGGATGTGATATTGTTCAATGGCTGTGAAAGAAAAAAGGTTGGTGTCCTGTTAAAAAAGAAATAACCATAAAAATGGATCACCAGCATTTCAGCAATGCTTTTTTCCTATCATGTTTAGACAAATATTTCTGCCTTTTTCAGTGCATTTGTGTGGCAGCTTTCTCTTCATGTAACTAATGAAGTGATATGTATACATTTCAGCCTTCCTTATTTTTTAGCATTTCTAAAGCATTTTTTTAAATCATACCTATTGTACTTCATGTGTTGAAGGTGCAGGTTTGAAAGTCTTTCAGTTCTGTCAAATAAGAGCTACGCTGACTCGTAGCCTTGTTAAGAAACAATTCATACTTAATGGTAGTGAAATCCTAATTTATCCACTGTCATGGCAATCACCCCAGACAGTATTATGTGGTCGCAAAAACTGACAGGCATAAGGGCAAAACATATAAGCACTATCTTAAAAAGCCAAGATCCACACCTCAGTTCCTGCACATATGATCTCAGAGTAGCAGAATTGATTTTTTTAAAGTTGGGTTGGTTTGGTTTTTTTACCCTTTCCTGACCCTAACCATATTTTTTTATAAAACTGGCATAGGCCACCATGGGCCACAAGGTAGAAAGATACAGTAAAAACAGAGTTAAAATTGAAGTGTATTCTTGATTATAATTATAGCATGCCTAGCGTGACACTAAAGAAACTCGATGTATGGTGCTCAGTTTGTTATTTTGCAGCTTGTTAAATTTTTATACTTCATGGTTGTGGGAGGTAGCTAAAAAGAAGAGAATATTCTGTGCTCTTACAGAAATCATTTTGACCTCTAGGTAAAGTACATTTATTTGTGTATACATCATCTGAACTGTGAGCTGTTTTGATTGATGTAGTAGATTGCATATACATATGGCATAAAGAGGACCTGGGTTAGGGTAAAAGTTCTGGGCTCTTTCATGATGGACTATCTAAATATAAACTAGAATAAAAATGAGTAAATTGATTTTAAGTCATACAGAAGTGCCATGTGTGAGGAAGTCCTGGGATGGTTATGACAGACTGCTTGTGCCTTTTATTTGGGAAACTGATGTTCAGTTAAATAATTGCTGTATTAAAGTTCAAGAAGTATTCACACATCTGCCACGCCAAGGCTAGTATTGTTGGGGATGAAAATCAGTGTACTGTTTCAGATGGTCTGTTAAAGGTCATGGATACTATGAATCAGAAGAAGAGGTTTGACAGCATGGCACATATCCATGAAAGCAGGCATTTGTAGGGAATAATAGGTTTAAAAGTTTAACATGTAGAGTCAGGGTATGGGTATATTTATCTGTGAACTGAGGAGCTTGGTGGTCAAATGATGCTTCAGTCATGAAAGAAACAACCCAACAAAGTGGAAATCTCTGTTCTTTCCTGTACATGTCTCATACTCATTCCTACTGGCTTTGAGAATGCAAACAGTTTTAGTTAAAATATTCTTTTGTCACCTGTGTTGCCTTATATAGGGCAGGCTGTATATCATCATCACCATTAAGTGATCACCACCATCTTTGGAAGGTGAGTTCTCTTTCTTCATTAGCTGTTCCTGACATGAGAGCAGTGAGAGTGCTATACTAAATACAAAGGCAATCTTGCATTTAAAGGAGGCAAGGAAATACTCTTTCTAACAGGCTAACTTCACCTTGATATACTAGATGACATTTGCTAGAAATAAATGTTTATGTTTAAAATACTGTCTTCAGTTATTTGAATGGGTAAAGGGAGTCTTATGTGGGGTTCTTTGTGAGAAAGGAAGCTGATTTGGGGTAGCAAGGTAAAGGAGCTATTTTCTGTCTTTCTAAGTAATTTTATTTCAATTATATTTTGTGTTTTGACTTTCATTTCTGATAAGATGCTGTCAAAATCTCTAAACCGAAACTGATGAATAAATAATATTAGTTATCTGGGTTCGTTGTATTCAGTAGTTTGCTCATAAGTGTGGCTGCTAAAACAGAAAAGGATTTCCCTTTTTCTCCCCCAGCAAAGAACAGGAACTTCCAAAACACAGGAGTTTGGATGAGTAGGCAGAGGATCTGCTGCCTTCAAGCCTTCTTGGCAACAGGTGGAATTGTGATATGTGTTGGACAGAAAATAGTCATCTCAGCCAGGCAATCTTTGTCTGTTACCCCTCTTTTGAAGAAAGAGCTATCCCCTTGGTCAACTTCTTCTGCCTCTTTTTCATCAGGAAACTAAGAACACCTGCTACTGCCATCTTCTGTCTTCCTTTCAGGAGAAAAAGATGAATAATACATTACCAAAATTTCAAAAACAACTACTAATTTTAGGTGCCCCAAGATGCACAGCCTTACTATTAAGTCAGAAAGAAAAGTGAGAACAGATAACACTTATATTCTATATGCTTGGTTTCTTTCCATTTATTTCTGGATGCAGTTCAAAATTCTTATTTCATTCTTCTTAATGCACTGAGTGGTCCAGAGCCTGGCCGCTGTTAGGTCACTTCTCAGCCTTAACTAGGACACTTCTCTATCTCAACAATTACAAAGTAACAACATGGTAAAAAGAACATTTTTTCTAAGCTTTTGCATGTGGCCAGGTTGAGATCATAAAGTCTACATCAGGAAAAACAAATCTGAACAGTAGCTTTTTGCAAAATGATCTTTCTTGTGTTGGGGGAGAAAGAAACTAATAAATTTGGCCAGAAGGACAGAAAAGGAAAAAAAGATTTGGAAAGAAGAATGTAAAAGCACCTATTTTTGTCCAGGAGGGTTCAGAATGCTTTCATCATTCAGATATTGGGATATTTACCTTAAATAGTCATAAAAAGTCATACTGGTCGGTTTAACACAGGCAAGAAACTATCTGTAAAGACTTCCTGAAAACAATGAGAAAAATTGCATCAAGGAGGTTTCTAACCATAACTTGTTTACATCAGTTATATTTTTTTTAATAAAATAGTCTTAAAAGTTTGGCCTCAAAGGTGTTGTCAGCTTTCTGTGAAGTACAGTGACAGCTGTTGCTCCAATACAATTCTTCAAATCTACTTACTGTTTTGTGGGAATTCCAGTTTTTCTTGTTGGTTACATACAACAAAACTTGGTATTCAGAGAACACTGGGAGATTGTCATGATATAGTGGTTGGTGAATTAGAGAGAGCACTCAACTAAGCCTATCTTATTTAGGAGCCATCAATCTATTGTACTATCTAATAAAAATCAAAAAGCTTTAGAGAATATGCCTGCTGCTCTGCTCTCATTCCCCAGAGCAGAGGAGCATATATAACTCTCAGGGCAATGGATCTATTAGCCAACAAGACCTACGGTCTTGTTCTGCTACTTATATATTGTCTATGTATCCTGCAAAACCACACTTTGTTCCTTTCTGTCAAGTATGTGCTGACCCACTTCTAAACCAAAATAAACCGAGGACTAAGGATAAAGAAAGCAGAACTAGTTGGTGACATGCAAATTTACTGACAAACCAAGAAGCCTTTCTAATTGCAACTCACATTTATTAATATTTCCTGCTTTTAATAGTGTATTTTATCTTTATTTCTGAAATAATTTATTTTATGAATTCTTGTTGTTACTGTAAATTTATGGTAAGGCTCTGCAGAATTAAATACTTTTTTTAATAGCCAGACTTCTGCTTATCTATAACTACAAAGTACTGCTTTCCTACTTGCTGTTTAAGAGCTTCATCTCTTTCAGATTTTGAGGTGGTACAGGCAGTATGTTTGATGTACCACGCTGCTTGCACTGAGGACTTCTGTGCCTGTGTTTTACATGCTCTGGCAAGCAGCAGGGACTGCCCTGAAAATATTTTAGGAGGAATAAATGCCGCTAAGTATCAGTGCATTATAGAAATCATTATGCTTACAGGGGCTTTGTCAGCCTGGCTTCTCTGTAGTTGAAGACTTCAGCAAGACCACTTGTTCCCTTGGGAGTTTGATGTGCATGTACAGGAAAGCAGAGAACATTTCATCCAGCTGCTCAAAAATTTTAATGAAAAATATGAGAGTAGGAAGAGAGAGGAAAATAAGTTGTAACAGATAACACTGTATTAAGACATCAAATTATTAAAGCGGGAACGTTATTGCACTATAATTTTCTCCCACTTATAATATTACAAACCTTGGCAGGAATTGGTACTAAGAATTCCTGAATACCAGAAACAAAAGGAGTGCATCAGGATGTATTGAGCAGCAGAGTTCATTTTCTGCAAAAGGAAGAACCTGTCTTGTGATCTTTTTAGTAGCATGGAATACAGTAATACATATCTAACACAAAAACCCTGAGTGAAATGTTACTCATAGCAGAAGTGGTATCTTAATATAATGTCTTCATGCAGTCAACTACCTGTTAAGTTACCAGGTTTCATCTATAGCTTATGTTTCCAAGTCTTAGAGGTTTTCTTCGGTTGAGGTATTTTATTTCATTTAATTTAGATACTGCTGATTGAAACTCATTACTTCCTATATATGAATAAGCATTGTACAAAAATACTGAGTCTCTAGAGGGACTCTGAAGCATCCTGCTTTTGTTACTGCTGGTGTGGCAAGTCTGAAGAGAAGCAATGTGAGCAGGCAGTACATGACAAAAATACTGGGCATTCCATCAACTGAGCATTTGGGTGTGAGAGGGAGCATTCAAGGGAAGAAGCTTCAGCATATTTTTTTACCAGGGGTAGCCCTACTTTGAACCTTTTTTCCTTTGAGTATGACTTTTAGACATAAGTAAGCTACCACTCATATTGGCAGAAATAATAGAAAATCCTTTCTTCTTGCAGGCCTTGCACTGCAACAGAGTTAGATTTCAGGTTTTCCTGTGTAACACTGGTTTGAATTCACTCATCAGGACTGGATCACATAGGTGAACAGGGGTTATGGTTCTTCATGTTATATAGAAACTTCTTTGTATGGTATGAAACAAATTCTGCTTCTCTTTGCTGCTTTGAAAATGTTTATGAAATTCTCATATTCTTTAGCAAATGAGGTTTACACCAACTTTCTTTGTACCGCAGCGTGATACCATGCTGCTTTAGCATCTGCATATCTAGAAGAGAAAACTAGAAGAGAAAGATTTGATGTAAATGCTTCTGTGCGTGCATGAACGTGCTGGTGTTTCTATAAAAATTCTGTCAACCCCTGTAGGAAACTGTTTTCTAAAAATAGTGAAAGAATAAAGGCGGAATCCGAGATTAATTGCTTACTGCTTTAAAGCTGTGATATCCTAGAAACTTATTTTGTTGAATACACTTTTAGTGTCTAAGCTAGTTACTATCATTTTGGGTAAGGCTGCAGGCTAAGCTGCCATTTTTTCCAGTTCACTGTTTTGATGATTTCTTTCAGTCTTGACGTTCTTTGGCCCTTTGAGTTACATATGTATTACTAAAACATAAAGTGTGTAGCATAGCATGGTGCCTGTGTGTTTCTGAAAGTAAAACTCTTAAAAACTTAAAACCATACCATAAACAGCAGTAAATGTAACCATATTTGGAAGAACAAACCTTTAATTTAAATTATATTGAAGTATTTTTGTAACCAGGTAGATAAAGTACATCCTCAAATAAAGCATACAAGGAATTTCTTTTATTTAATGAATTTCCAATTGTTTGAAACATTTTAATATGAATAGGATTTTTACCACCCAGATCACTGCAAGAAAAGGGAATAGCTTTGTAGTTGAATGACGTAAAGATTTGAACTCCCTACAGCATTTTTCCTTCTTCTCTTTCACTTTCTCTTCACTAAGATAAAACATTGTTTCTTTCAGTCTTGTGTCATAGGTTGTATTTTCTAGGCTCTTAATAGGTCTTCTTGCGTCTCTTTGGACTGCAGCAGCTGGTCCTTGTCCTGCCTGACCAAAGATGGATATAGTAATTCAGCTCAGGCCTTAGCAGTGTCAGACAATGAGAGGAGATTTACACATCTCATTTTAGTCAACTGTTCTGACTGTGAGGAACCTTTATCTGAGACTTCAGTTGAAAGGAAGAAACATAAAAATGCATCACCGTAATGTTTTCACATCTGGTGCTAAACATGTAGTTTCTGTGGGTGGAGCAATGTTCAGGGCAGAGGCTGCATTTAGCTGTTGACTTTGGATCTTTTTGGTTTGCTGGTATTTCTTTTTCACAGTCAATGTTAGATCAAAGTTGTGCTCTCTTAACAGCTTCACTGTGGATCTGTCACATAGGTCTGCATTAAGAATAGCTATAGTTCTATGTTAAGACTGTGGGATTTTGGGGTTTTTTTAGGAAATTCAAACTGCAAAATGGAAACTGGCTTTGGCTGGCTATATTGTCTTTTTCGTTTGTTTGGTTTTTTGTGAGAACTGAACACATAACTGTAGTATCAGGGATTTTAGATGGTTGATGCTCTTTATACTTTCATTGTCACCATTTTCAATGCAGAAGAGAGAAGTTGTTTAACCATAAATGTCAGGTTACACTGTTCAGAGCATTATACCTGGAGAAAAATTATTGAGCAGGGTGAGAGGGGGCTGTGGCTATCGAACTGAGTGGTCAACATGACATAAGGATTTTGATCCTCTCTGCATTATTCAAGTTTTTTTCTTCCTTAGTCAAACTAGTGTTTCTTCCAGAATCATATAATCCCGAGAAAACTGAAAGCCAGCAAATGTGTGAACTTCTTCCTGCTTGTAGCAAATGTATGGAAGATTTCCTATCTTTGAAATTAATAGAATTTTAAGTTCTTATTTAATACAAAGTTTTTTGTCTTCTTCTTTTTTTTTTTTTTTAGCTATCATGTGAACTACCAAGAGAATACATTGCCATAGTCCCAGGCTATTTGTGTTGTTTCTTATCCCTGACATTTTAATTCTCTACGGAATTTATGCTTTGCATGTTGAAGTACTGGTAAGACATGAAAGTTGTAGGGTTAAAACTGTAGACAGTGCTTTAAAGCTCCTATGATAATTGTTCTTAGGTATGTATTCCTTTGCTGTGGCTCTCGAGACAACTATTTAATAGACAACATTTGAATAATACAAATGTGCGGTTGGTAAAAATGGATTAGGGTTTCAGGGTGGTACCAATGGGTGATATTTAATATTGAATGACATGTATTAAGACAAATGCTTTTATATATAATTTATTTGGCATTGTAAATGCATTTATCTTGTGAGATACAGACTCCCTGTTGCCACATGAAGTATTCTGGAAAGGTTTGGAGTAAATAAATAATAAAACCACTTTGATATACAATCTAACAATATTAAATATTAAGACTTTCACATGATTGATTTTAATACTTAATTAACTTATTTAAAGTCCAATGTAACTCTGTTTTTGTATTAGAAATCAGACAGGCGGAAGTTAAAATGCAGGAAATGTTATTAAATGGGACAAAATTAATTGGATTTCATGACCATCAGACTCACTGGGTGTTAACCTGTCCATCAGTGGCATGATCTTGTTTGTTTTGTTCTGGATCCCAGCTGATGTTAATGTTACTTTACCATGTCAGCCCATTTTTTATGTTTGCATCGTTCTATTTTAATGATACGTAATCTGATACATTTTATAAAAGAAAACAGACTTGCTTTGTGCTATCCAAAGTTTGTCAAATTGTGCACTTTTCTTCTGACTTAGAAACTGTTCTTCCCTAGGCATATTTCTTCAGTGGGTGGTGGCAACCTGTGGAAGCAGCTGAGTAGGAATCTTAGCTGGTTTTGAGCTGCTCTGTGTATGTAGGAGGGTTGTTTGGGTTTTGTGGGGTTTTTTGGCGGTTTTTCTCTTGGAAGCACTGGAATTAGTATCTTCTATATTTAAATAGAGGTGATGGTAGTAAACGGCTCAAGTGATGGAGAGCAGAAGATCACAGTGCTATGAGATAGATGATCTCTGTGGTCTGAGTAAAAATCACTCCTAGAGCAAAGAAAGCAATGAATATTACAGGTAAGAACATATTTTTTAAAAATGCCTATTAATGAGTGTCCTGGTAAAATAACCAGCTTGAAGCAGATCAAGTTGTCCTCATTTCTTCATTTGCCAAAGTTCATGTTCAGGACTGTCTTCTACTTTGCCTTCTAGTTAGCATGCTTTTTCGTTTTTTTAATTCCTTGTTTAAGAGGAATAATTTAATTTGGCCAGTGTAAGAAAAAAACCCATGATCTGGGACTGCTTCTAGATTATTTGGAAGACATCTGGGCTTCATTGCTTTAAA
This sequence comes from Dasyornis broadbenti, assembly GCA_013397935.1. NCBI lineage: Eukaryota > Metazoa > Chordata > Aves > Passeriformes > Dasyornithidae > Dasyornis > Dasyornis broadbenti. The sequence goes on along the minus strand of VZRN01004254.1, from coordinate 947,172 downwards.
TAAACACAAAGCATGTTTATTCTCCTAATATTTTATTTCTTACTTACTTTAATGTGTTTTCACATTCTGGAAAATCCTCACTTCTGTGTTCTAACATGCTTGATTACTTCATAAGCTGCAAATGAGGGGCAGAGTTGTGAACCCTCATGACATGATGCTGTCAAACTTAACAAAACATGCATAAGACCATTACCACATCAGACATTTGCTTTTAGTCAGGTCATTTTAATCAATTTGACTTCACAGGGCAGCTAATTTATCACTTAGCTAAACAAGTATTTCCTCTACTTGTCATCAATTTAAGTAATTAAAATGGTAAACTTTGCTATATGGCATGAAATAAAGGCCCAAAGATAATTTGGAGAGGGTGGTTGATACAGTCTAATAGAATGAATGCAAAGTATTATTTAAATACTTTGGTATGCTTCAGTAGTATTCAGAAATGTCATATTCTAGAAGGTTTGCTGGTACTGATGGAAACGGATTTTTATTTTTAGCATATCTGAGATTGAGCAGCGTTGTTCAGCTTCGTCCTCAGAGTTAGTGGGTTCTCTTTTTCCATTCTTTAAGCAAAAAATGTTTTGCTCTCTTGCCTGATTGTTTAGAGGTAAGAGCATGTCAGAAAGCAAGAGTGGGGCAGGTGCTGCAGCTTGTGCCATTCTTCAGCCCTCATCCTCATCCAGTACCTTTACAAGCCTGCAGTTCCTATCCTTCCATTTTACCACTGCAGGAAAGGAAGAGAGGGAAAATGGATGTTGTAAAAGCTTTGCCTAATTCTCTTTCCCCTACTCAGTTACACCTTCAAAATACCCTTGGTGACACTGATTATATTTTCTAATTTTCTCTAAACAATACGAATACTCTTCACTTCTTAAACATTAACTTTGGTATATTTTGGTGTGTTTTGGGCTTTGAGTAAATAATTTTTCAAGGTCCATGTAAACAGTGATGATTAAGGGAAACATTTTAGGTGGGTTTAATGTTTTTAAATTGAACTGATTTAGTCTCTATTTTTGAAACAATGCTTTTCATTCCTAAATTGCTGATTTGAATACTGAATACTTTTAGTCAGTATCTGTGGCAAGTAAAGAGGTTAGTGAATGTCTTATGACATGAACTGAGGTACAGTATTCATGTTGAACTGTGCTTTGTTTTGTTTAAGAAATGCTAATTTGTCAACGTTTTTGAGAATAGAGTAGTCTTACCACTTGCTCTCATGGCAGTGAATAGTCTCACTGCTAAAAGAATGCAACAAAATTCGTTTTCATTTTGAACTTTCCATCTTCTTACTGAACATTGTTTATAATCAGTTTATTATATGAACATTTATTATAATCTTATTACAGATAACTCTTCTGTCTTGTACAGTTCTGTGTACATGGTTTTGCAATGTTTTGCCCAGTTCTGGTCCAAAAGTGACAGGTGCTTCACTGTCAGTATAATAATAGAAACATCTTACTTCTACTTTTATCTTTGTCTTGTACTTCTGTACATGTTAATGGAAGATGAAGTATGGCTGAATTGAGGCTGTTGACACTGACAGTCTGGAGAAGAAGGGGGTTTTGGTTCTGAATGTTTTAAATGTAATTTTGTTCAAGCATTCCAAACTCACAGGTTTGTACACAGGAAAAATGGAAATGCAAATGAAGGCATGATTGCGTAAGACTTATTTATGGCTAAATGAGGTAGAAATCACCTAATGCATTAGAGTAGCTAGTAGGGAAGGCAAAGTATTTGTAAACTCTTGGGTGAGTAAACCTTCTCACATCTTAAAAAAAAAAGGCAGGCAACTTCCAAGTAAGTACTAAATACTAAGTACACAGTGAGAGCAAGGAAGGTTCTCAGAGTTAGAATGGGTATGTTAAATCAGACTATCTAATGCAACAAGTGGTTCATCTCTGCTGTGTAGAAGGAGGTTGTTAGTTAGGTAGTTGTCAGTAAATATCAGTTAAGTTTTTCCTAATGGAAACAGGTTGGTATTCTATGGGATATGGACGAGGTCATGGGAGAGGGGATGATGTGCTATAAGTATGTATCTCCAGAGAGCCCTTTTAGTATCTGGTGGAGTTCTGTGGTGGAGTCCATAAGCCTCTCTCTTGAGGGATTTTTGTTCTCCATTGAGAACAGAAGTGCTGACAAGCTGCCTTCACTGAAAGGCAGATGGGATTCACCCCACATGTATTGGTTGCTGAGGAGCAAACCTGTAACACTGTCCTCAGTGGCACACGAGGGCTCCCCCTGCTACTTAAGGACAGTAGCCAGACAAAGAGTCTCTATGCCTGTCTTTTCCTTGGGCTCATGAGTGGATTAGTGTTTCTACTAATTTCCCTGACTAGATAAATGTTTCATACATAGCCTTAATTATTTTTTCATGTATATTACAGAATAGTTGAACTCCCAGTTGTGGGAAACATGCCTGGTGTTTGAGTTTTTTAGCCCTTCATCTTTGGAGGTTAAAAAAAAAGTACAAATAGGTAATCCTAGGGTTAGCCAGTATCAAGTCTTGTAATCCAATAATTGAATTTCAGAGTTTTAAAACATTTTTATTGTTTCACATTGAGAATGGTTTTAAATTGTTTCTTATTTGATATGAACAATATGTTATAGGCCATTACAAATCAACCACAAACCTGTAAAGAATTAATCTGTTTCAGAGTAAGATCCCAAGTGTAATCATAATTGTTTCATAGTTCTCTTTACTCTTTGATAGAAGAGCAGAAAAGAACTAAAATATAAAACTGTGAAGAAAATTGCTTGGACTAAGGAGTGAAGACTAATAGGTAGGGATACTTTTTTAACACTAATCATATGTATCCATAAACAAACACAAGTAACTGATTAAATCACTGTGCAGATATCAAAAATAAATCTATGCAGCTGTTTAAAACTGCTCTAACAGTCTGTAAAGTAAATTATGGTTCTTACAGATTGTAAAGGTATGGCATTTGGGGAGTATTTTAAAAAAGAGGTGGATACAGAAGAGAACGATATAGAAGAGCAAACTTACTAGGGCTAATTTGATAACATATTATGGATGTGAGGACAGTGTACGTCTGAAACATACTGTCTTAACTAAGTGGTGACTGCTAAAACTACAATGGCTGGTAAGGTAATTTTGTGCCTGGCTCTTAGTTTGAAAGACACTCAGGTTTGTGCCTTGGTCAGATCACGTAGCAATGTCTGAAGCATCATAAAAATAAAAAGTTAAACTTAAGCAGCACAGTTTCAAATAGGCTTGTAATTTTTGTGAAGACAAAATCAACAGATTAGTAGAAAGATATTTACAATGATATAGCCAAAGAAACAAGACCAGCAACTAAAATTGCAGCAGGAAAAAACAATGCGAAGAAGATCATGGGTGGAAGGTTGTGTGTTCTTTTTTAAAATAAATAATTCTAAGTTTTTCATTTATTTATTTAATATATCAGGTATTTATAAACATCTCTCTATATTTTGTAGCCGTAAGACTACAGGCACACATGTTATTTGAGGGGCTATAAAGTTTGTAAATATTTTTCTTCAAGATGCCATTCATGCAGTTTTCATTATTGTAGTTTAAAAATTACATAGGGAACACATTATGTGTACGTACATTCATAGCACATTTTGTTGAGCCTAGTATAGAGTTGATCAAGGCAATTCTGTTCTTTAGTGGTGTGTTTTATCATACGATTGTAATAATTTGACATAAAGGTGTACCACTGCTCAAGTGGTAAGTCTTATCTTCCCTCAGATCCTGGCTCCTTGTTCCCAAGATCTTCAGATATTCTCTTCTAGCTAAAAAGAACTGAGAGACGGTGTGATCCTTTCAGCACCACAGTAACACACGTGCCAGGGCAAGTAAAGGATAAAACCCTAAGGGAGTATGGCTGAGAGAGCATCCTTATGGAAACAGCCTGGATGCACTGATTTCAAGGAGATGCCTAATAGTGGCCCAACTAAGTTTGTGTATTATTTAGGGGGGTTTTTTGAGGGGCGTTCCACATAACTTACTAGGAAAATGAAGAAGGTGTAGAGTATAAAAAGATCTTAAGAATCCCACTTCCCCTTCATTTATTGACAGTAAACTGAAGGTATAAAGCCTATGTGGTCAGTGATTACCTTCTAGGAACCAAAGGAAAAGCATAATTGAAGTGATTTCAAATTTGTTAATATGTCAGTCCCGAAAGTGTAGATGCATACCTCTTTCTGTTTCTCTTTTTATATTTCTTTCTAAATAAAATTTTCTTGGTTATGATACTTGTAAACAAAGCAGTTAAAGTAAGTGATATTTAAAACTCATCTGGCAGTCATAGTGTGACTACTTAGTGTGCTTGGGCAAATCAAACCTATTTAGCTGGCTTAGGTTTTTTTATGTTGCAAGTTAATAAATTGCTGTACAGTGACTAAAATGCAGTCTTGACAAATGTACTCTTGCACTGCTAATGCACTGGAAAGGTCGTTTCTCCTTCTTATGTGCTGATCATAACATCATCCGCTTTTCACCCTGTTATTGGCATCCTCTTTTTTGTTGTAGCCAGTATTAGCTTCCAGCACTCCTCACATGACTTCTAACAGTTCTTGTTCAGGTGCTTGATAGTGATGTGAGTGCCATTCAGGAGCCTGTGATAATGAATACGTATCACCTGCTTCCTAAGATTTCAGTTTTGTGGTTACTCCCCTTTTGTCCTTCATTTTTTGAAGACGTCTTTGTAAATGTTCACCAGCTAGTTGATCATGTATCTTAAAATACTTCCTTCACATCATCTTTCTAAAAAGCTGTCATGCTTTAGGAATGGTACTCTCCAATTTAGTTTTCCCTCAGAAACCAGTCCATGCCATGCACAGCTCATTCGCTCACTCCCCTCTTCCATACCTCTTCCCCGTGGCAGGATGGAGAGGAGAACTGGAGGCACAAAAAGGTAAGATCATGGCTTGAGATAAGAACAATTTACTGGAAGAAGCAGTGAGATAAGAGAAATGAACAGTAACAGTGACAATACTAATGACAGAGGGTACAAGAAAAGAAACATTCTTGCTCACCACAGAACCCCAACAACAGATGATACCTGACTGTTCCTTCCAGCTCAGAGCCAGCATTACCCAACCACTCCCTCTGCCACACTTACCTGACCAGAAGAAAATCCCTTCTTCCCAGAAGAGACTCACTTCTCCCTGTACTGCATGACATGATGTAGTATAGATTAACCTCATGGCCCTAGCCGTGCCACCTCCTGGCTAATGCAAAACCCTGTTCTCTCCAGAATCAAGATAAAAGCTAATATAAATCTTGATAAAACCAAAATCACATATCACGCCAGTCAGTATTAACCCATTCTCTTTTTGTGTGTCTGTCACTGTTATCTTATATTCGACCTATAATTTCTGAAAAAGAAGTGGTTAAAAGGAAGATTTTTCTGGGGTGAGAGGTCCTGGGTCCAGAAGAGTGATGATGATGGGTCTTTCCTCAGTTTTACTCTATAGTCTTCATCATGCCCAAGAACAAGCATCAGTTCTTCTTGGAATCAGACTAAAGATGAGTAGAGAAAACTAGAAAAAGGAAGGAAAGAGGCTCTTGCCCTGTTTTACAGTCTGTCAAAACCATGCTTGGACTTCTACTTGCAGTGTGATATTTGTAGGTAACAATTCTTTTGGTCTCCAAATAATACAACATTTGAGTTGGAAACACTATTGTTCTGCTATTTGACAACTAATGGTGATGATATGCATGAAAAATAGGGAGGTTTTAAGCACTTTTGCTCTTGACTTGGGTCATTGAAAAATAGCTAAAGGAATACTGAAGTGTTTGTTTCTCTTTGTTTTTTTTCCTCCAGATAAATACTTTTCAGTTGGAATTTACTACTGCCAAAATGTATCATTCTGTGTCTGAAACCAGTCACCCTTTGCAAACAGAGGAACAAGAGATAGGTATTGATCCCTTGCAGAGTTTTTTGAACAAGCCAGGAGAAGGTGAGATTTGTATTTCTGTACTTTTTTAGATTTTATACTTTATGTAAGTGTGTCATGATATCTGTACCTGTCATAATTTGTTTAATTCTCTCAGTGAAGTTGGACAGGGCAACTTAAAGAACATTTCACAGAGTATGTGTAGAACACTCTGACACTAATGAAAACCACAAAAAGTCAGCTTTCAATTACAGACAGAAGCATTAGCCAAATGTTTAATGCACTGTCATCCTTTTTTAATTATAAACCAAACACTGACTTCAGCATAAGAATATTGAAATAGAGTATGGGTTTATGTTACTTTTTCAGGCGTGGGCTGTTATACTGCTTTGGGTTTAGGGATCTTTTTTGTTTCTTTGTTTTCCTTTTTTTTCTTCTTTTTTTTTTTTTTTTTTTTTTTTTTTTTTTTTTTTTTGATTCTGCAGTAAAGTTCAGTATATTATTTTGGATGAAATTATGTGAACAAAAAGGCTGATTTTTTGTTTGACTCAGCACCTATGGTCTTCTTTGAAAAAACACCTCGAAGTTGAGATAAAATGAACAAGCTCTAAAGGTAGAAATTGCTACATAACCTAAAGTAAATTAATTAAATGCAGTATTTGGAAGACCCTAATGAACAATGAGTTGGAAGACCCTAATGAACAATGAGAACAAACTGCTTGGATAATGGAATGCATGTCTGTGTTGCTCATCTTTTCTACTTATTTGCTAGTAGTGACAGTATACTTGGTTCGAAGAAAGTGATAAGCTTAATGAGAAAGCTCGTCCTTGTCATGAAAACATTCCTCAAGTACTCAGTTATACACAGTGGCACCTTAACTACCTGTAATTTTCCAGTCATTGAACACATGTACCAGGAGGGCAAAATAAAAAATTTATTTTAAATTACAGAGTTGAAACAACTTTGTCACATCTAAGTCCCTCCACCCAGATCAACTACTCTGTGTGGGTGGATCTATCTATAAATCTTCTGTTTACTAGTGCTTATTAAAAAGCTGTGTCAGGTTTTGCTCGCTCAGGTTTATTACCTCTGTTTAGAAGAAGCTGATGCTTTGCTTCAAAATATATTGGTAAAACTTCATTGTCCCTTTGAGTTAATTTTTTCACTATTTCTTCATTGGTTTATAAAGCTTTCTTAATGTTAGAAAATGAGAATGTACATCTAGGGGAAAGTATTTTAAAACCTGATGATTAAATGGAATAGCTTTTCTAGGTCAGTGTTTCTTTTCTATTATATTTGACATTTTAACGATATGAAGCCATTTTAGCCTGATAAACTAAATGCATTTTTGTACCTATTTTTAGAAACTTGAAAATAACCTTTTTCAATAACCTAAAATAATAACCATTTTCAAGAGGAAAACCAGCTTGCTTCTAGTCCACCCCAGTCAAGAAAAAAAAAAAATAAAACATTTTCTTTTGATTTCTATTTTCTTTTAAAAAAATATTGGTAATTCTCTCAACTCTGTTGCAAGAAAAAACCAAATTTTCACCCTGTTAAAGAACCACTGTAAGTTAATTTTACCCTTTATTGTACCCAGAAGCAATTAGTTACCTTGACTGAAAAGGTTTCTCATTTTTATCCCAACCTTAACATTTCTATGACATACAAAGTTATTAGGATTGAATTGATGTTTAAAAGTGCCATTAATTCATTTACCCCAAATGTTCATTAACAATGTAAATGTATGCTGATGTTCTATGAGACAAGGAAGTGACTAATGACTCTTCGCACTAACAACACTTAAAATGAATAGAAACTTTAGATAGCTAATCTTGAAGTAATCAAGACCCTCATTCAGCTTGGCATCTCTGTATGCTCTAAAACAGCTGTCAACTGTTAAAAATATATACACAACACACACATACGCACATGCGAGGATAAAGATATGTAAATACATGGTTCCCCAAGTCATAAAGGTTACCAACTATGGTACATTTTTTATGTTCTATCTATGTAAATATTTTATATAAAGCATCCATTTCATCTTCATATGCTTTTTTGCTGTGAAACACATAGTGCATTTTAATTTGAAACTTTATATATCCAGAATAGGTCTTTGAAGTTTTAATGTTTCATTTTAAGTAAAGCGTATGCTTGATTGGTGTTAGCTCTTTAGGCATCAAAGTATACAGTCATTCCTGTCCATGCAATCTGTCCATCATTGTCTTCACAAAAGTATTTCAAGACAAGGTTTTTTAATGCAGCATCAAGTTTCGGGGGTGATGCAGAATCAACTTGGTGAGAAACTGTATCTTCATTTTTTTTGTATCATGAATCACAGAAATATGGTGGAGAGGTGGTCCGTCAGAGATGTTCTGTGCAATACTGTAGAATATCAGCACATCTGAATTGTTGTTTTGAATCCTTCCTGAGTGCTTACCTTGGAAGCAAAGTGATAAAAGCCTTCTCTGAGATGAGGTGATTGGGAAAAAAACACAGCACTGACAAGGGTGCTGAAAATAAATATTTAATTACTGAGCTAGTCAGATTTGTTAATCTTCATGAAGTATTGTATTTTTAGTATGTGCAGCTTATACCAAAATTTGATGGAGAACCAGGAGATGTCATGTCCAGCTGGAGTTGTGAAATTCTCTCACAGTTTTCATAAAAAGAAAGAAATCTCAAAAATACACGGATTGCTCTTAAGTATAGCTGTTTGGAAAACTGCATGCATAGACTACTTTTTGTTCATTTGCTGTCAGCTTGAAAGGGTCTATTGGATGGGATTCCAGAAATATGTTGATTGAGTCTAGTAATACTCAGTGCTTTTATTAAAATTTCAGTGAAGGAATAGAGAGAAACCATGTTTTATTTGGGACAGGACTGTTGACACAATGGAGAGTAGACATAAAATTCAAAGTATTGTTGAGATTTTGGAGAAGTGGCCTGAGAAGAATAAGACATGGTTCACTAGGAACAGCTGCAAGGATTAATGTTGCAGATGCTAGGCATGAGACAGTTACCTAGCTGAACAAATGAAAGTAGATCATTACAGATGAGGTAAGTGTCATTTGGAGAAAGATCTGGGTGTTGGTAGTTCTCCAAATTTTATGTAACTGATAAACTTTGAAACTTGAGTTATGATGAGCCATGGGAATGTGCTTGCTTGCAAGTTTGAAAAATTCAGAATAAGCCTTTAACTGTCAAGATCTTTTTTCTATCCCTTTAAAATATTTCCAAAAATCTGTTATCATCTATGTTATTTTTCTTACGTCTGATTTTTCTTTCAAGATACAAAAAAATGTACGTGGCATGTATGCACTCATATATGCTTTTTTAAATAGCATTTTTAATAGTTGATACTAAATTTATGGCAGGGATTCTCAATTTTGCAATCTAATACTTCAAATGGAAGATTTTAGTTCTTTTAAGAAATTCTAATTTTTTATTGTTTCTTTTGAATCTGGTTCTATTTTAATTTACATGAATCTATGTGTGTGTATGTATTATTATGTTCTCTTTTGATTTTAGTAAGTTGATGACATTTTGCTGCATTTTCTCTTCTAAGAATCTTCATGCTATTATTCACTTTATCCTAACATTATTTTTGAGTGATCCCCTCCGAAACAGAGATCTTTCTCAGAGAAATTGATGAATCTTAGCTCTGACTCCAACAGAGACTTTGTAAGACCTGAATGAAATTTCAGAAATGTTACTGTTGTACCTTCTCCCTGTTGCATCTGACAAACTGTTTTTCTGTCTTCCAAATGCTTGAGGTTTCTATTACGTTGAAATGGGATAACTAGGTTAACTGTTTCTGCCGTAAATTTTTACTCCAAGTTACAGTGCCCACCACATTCTGACACAAGTGTTGAAGAGCATAGTAGGTAGTATTCCCATTTCATTGATATAATGAGAAAGTTGATCCTCTAAGGACAGATTGGAACAATGCATTTAATACTCTTCAATTTAATTTGCTCAATATCACAATTAATACAATTAAGGTCACTTGAAATGAAACTATTAACAAATTGGGTAATTTACTTTAACAATGTCAGTGTGTTCTCACAATTACATTTGCTTTAATTAGTGTACAAGCTATTATTTAATAGCATACTTCACACAGAAAAATGTAATGTGTTCTTTGTTCTTAATGGAAGAAAAGGGGAAACCTTTAATGGGTCAGAGTGTTTTGGATTTGGAGTTTGGCAGGATATATTTCCTGTGTAAAGCCTATAGTTGGTGGTGAGGACAGAGAAGGCTGATATTGCTGGAAGGACAAAGATAGCTACTGTAGTGTGTGACTGAAATTAATCCAGTCAAGACAGATAAGTTCCCCACCTCATAGTTACCATTGCATCCTTCCTGATTCTCAAAGCTGCCATGAAAAAATATGAGAGATGGTAAGAGAACATTCATATCTCTATTTTGACCATATACTGTGTGTTTCCATTGTGTGTCTTTGGACAATTATGCTATTCTGGTGTTAACCTTGTAGCCCTTATCACTAGAAAGTATTTCCATGGAGAGCTATACCTTAGGTGAAATTTGAAATACCTGGTTTATATTAGTGTCATACAGAAAACAAGTAGAAAACAGAGGGGAAAAAAATAATAATGCAAATGCCACCTTTTCTGAACAAAGCAGGACCCATGTGCTACCAAATAATTTCCCCAAATCTTAAGTGTAATTCACATGGACTGTTTTAGCCTTTGACATGCCTTACAGCGTTAAGTGAATTTTTGCTGTCAGAAAATTGTATTATCTTCTGATTGGTCCTTAGCTACTCAGTGTTATAAGTTGGGGATTTTTTCCCCTTACAACCCCCTTCACTCATGTATGCAGTGCTAATGTGGATTGCCCTGTATGGCGTTTATTTACCTCCAATTTTAGAGATCATTTGATTTGAAGGAAAAAAACACAGAGGTCTACACCTCTGTGTGAGAAGTACTTTCCTAGGTAAAAGGAACTGAGAATGTAAATAAAGTGAGTTGTTGAAGACTTATTATTTTCTTATCAAATATTTTTTGATAGCGTATTATATGACGTCATGTGTGTCATACAATGTGTGTTCTTTCATCTTCTCTCCAGGGAGCGACATGCACATGAAGTATAGCATTGTGTTTTTAAGAGTCCTTTTAAATATGCATGCTACTGTGTGCTTTCATTAAAAAGACAAGATTGGAACAGAGAACCTCTTTGCATTATACTAGAACAGAAGAGCTGAGGGTTGTGATTGTTTCTTAATGTCTTCGGGGTTCCGTGCTGTGGTTTATGCCAGGCCCTGAAAAAGCCCTGCGTACTTCATTGGCGAGTTTTACCCTTCAGCCAGAAATCTTCAGTGTGCCCCACCAGCACAGTTCTTACTAGTGGTCCTGTTCAAAACCTTGTGCTTGTCCTCCAGGGTCTGGCTTCTTCAGTAAAGGCACAGATACGCTGGAGGAAGGGGCTGTCCTCAGTCTATTTCACTTCGTATTGGATGAATAAAAGCAAGAATGGTTTTTACATCTTCAAACGCCATATGCTAACATAACAAGCATTTTAATATTCATTTATTAATAATAACCGCTGTTTAGCTTGCTTTTAATTGAGCTGCAACAGGATTGTAGTGACAAAGGCTATTGGAGCAACACAGTATATCTTGAGCTAACTCAGGCTGTCACTAGCTGCTTCCCTACAACTCTTCATTTTCCTCTTTTCTGTATTAGACATTTTTATTAAGAGATCAGTTAACAGAAAAGCTACGCATGTTTAAAAATGCATATATTTAATATAGTTAGTTGAATATAGCTATCACACAGTACAATTTTTACTTGAAAGACTGTATTTGTACAGGTGTTGACATGCTCTTACAAATTTGCTGCTTATGCGCCCTTTGGTTTCAGTGCCTTACTGCAAATTTGTATTTAGGAACTGCAGGAGTATTTTTAATTACTTCAGCTGCAGGAGCAAATGTGAGTAGCTGCCCTGGACTTGTGAAAATTCAGCTTCCAGAGCTCAATTTTCCTCTCTAAAATTGGTAGATAACTGGGTGTTTTGGTGGCTTCACATGAGTTGCACATTGTATCAGTTGCAGTTTGGAGGTTATTCTGTGATGTGGGTAACTGGCACGAACATCTTGTAGGGAAATGGCCTTCAGTGGTTGATATGGCAGATACTAGGGAAGACCTTTTGGACACCAGTGTCTGTTCATGGAATGGTTTGGGTTGGAAGAGACATTAAAGATCATCCTGTTTCAACCCCACCACCATGGGCAGGGAACCTCCCACTAAATCAGGTTGCTCAGGACCCCATCCAACCCAACCTCAAACACTTCCAGGGATGGGACGTCTACAATTCTCTGGGCACTCATGACTTCTCTTGATCTATGTGAAACCAAAAATGTTCACTTTGGAAGTTTCACTCTAAATCATTCCATGAAAACAAGACCATTCTCACTAATTGCATTGGCACACTACCTCAGTGCAGTCATCTAAGCTTCAAGTTTCCAGTTCTTTCCAGATACAGCCCTGCCTGAATACTGGCATAAATCACTTGTTGGCCTCATGTCATTCTTCTAATAACTCCTTGTGACCCTACTTTGGGAAAGGCTGATTTGTGCATTTCTTTTTCTTTTCTTGGCTTTTCCCAAATCCAAGTTAAAGATCAACTAGTTGGCTCTCATCTCACTTTCTAGTATATATGCAGCATAATACTTGTAATACAAAACGGAAGAATGCAAATTAAACAAAAAAGACATTTTAATTTTTTAAATAAATATTACATTCTTAGGGAACCTTAAAATATCAAGAAGAAATTTCCATTTTAACTATAGTAATCTATTGAACAGCAAAATAAAACAGAATAATCTTTTTTAATACAATTTCTGTAAATGTAATTAAAAGTGGTTTAAAACTAGTTCATAATAAAAAGTTATACAGAAGCTAACAATGAGAATAGAATAATTTTTTTTAATGTTTTACTCAGACTTTACACAAAATTATAATATGAAGTTTACTAGCCATAAACACCTCACATATTAAGTGTTTCCAGGCAATGATCAAATTATGTTAAATGGCTGTATCTCCTACATATGGAAAAGGCAGATTCTCTTAATTTAAAAAAATTGAACTGTACACGTTTGGTTGTACTTGTGTATGTGTAATAAAAGACTAGTAAATCAGAATTCTAGCTGAGGCTAGCGTGATTGGTACAGGATAATAATTAAATGTCTGGATTCACTTCTGTCCTGATGTACAGAAGATTGTAATTTACAAAGCAATGTATGAATTGTGTGCAGCTAGCTGATATTACAGACCTCTGTATCTGAGATTAAATGTATGTTAAAACATTTTTAAAGAGCTTAACTGTCACAAATTTTGATTGAATTAGAAATTGATTGTTCTACATAACAGAAATATGTCAGTACAGATGAGATCTTTCCTGTCTTTCATGTATGTGGACATTTATAAAGACCTGGAATTCCTTATTTTAAAAAGAGAAAGTTTCAACCTACTTTCACTAAAGTGATACTGCAAAGCTTCAATTTTAGGCTTTTGATTGAATAATAAGCCTTATTCTTTAGCCTCCATGGTACCCAGGGTACTCCCTGTCCTCATCCTCCATGGACATGCAAAACTAAGACACGTGGAAGGGGACAGAAATAAAATACTGTCATATTTAAGTGGTAAGAAATTATCTGGTAAGATGTGTATTATTTATTGACAATCTGGCCTTTTAACAAAGAAAAATAGGCCTATGCTTAGGTTGCCACTGTGACAGCCGAAACAGCTGATACTTTAATGAACAACATACTGGGGGCCATCCAGGACATAAGGCAAATTAAGCAGGTTACAAACTGCATATCTTCTGTTTAGGTATAGGAGATCTCCCCAGCTCTGACAATTAGCGCCGCTGATCAGGCAAGCAGACAGACAGAAACAGAAGGAGCCCATTTGTATCAATTTGAGGAACAGAACTAGTAATGAAGTAAAATATCTGTACCAGGTAGTTTCACCTCTGCTTTGGAACAGATATTTCTAACTGCTGGTTTCAGCTTTGCAATAGCAAATAAATAAATAGGTATGTGCTGCTTAACAAAAGCTTATTTTCTGTTGTTTACAAATTGAGAGCAAAGGAATAATATTACTTCTAACCTAAAGGGTTTTTTGAAAAGGATAAAACATATTCTGGACATACAAGCAAATACAAATCTTGGTAACCTGACAGCTTTGTTTAAACGTTGAATTTGAGTTTCCTTTCATGAAAATCTTTTCAAAGTACAGCAATTCAGCTGTGAAAACCTGAATACATTAATGATGACAAAGAACCTCTGGAATGAGCCAACATTTGTTTTTGTTCCTTTACAACGTTTCCTGATGAATTGCACATACAAAAGTGTTGGAGGTTATTTTAATTTTCTTTTCTTACTTTGATAATAAATGTCTCCACTGTTTACCTTTTTGGTTAAGGTACCTTATTATTACTAATCAGCTTTAATTATTTATTGCAAAATGACTGTGAAAGATGTTTCTTTGATGTTGAAAAAGTCAGGGACCTGATCCTGACCCTATTAAAATTAATGGCTAGGTTCCAATTGACTGCAAAGGTAACAAGCCTGAGTGCCCTTATTGTCTAAGGGAAGCAGTCATTTAGCATCATCCAGAGTACTGGATTGTGGTTAGTTGGAGTTCCTGTTTTGGGAGTGTTCAGATTTCAAGCATTTGGTGTCAAGATTTGGCCATGCAAAGCAGAATGCATATAACTGACTCTTAAAGTCAGTCCCAGTCTTCATTTTGCTCATAAGATACACAATAATTTAGAAAAGGCTAAATACACAGGGTAATCATGCCTTTCTCTCTACACATGAGTGCTAAAATGGGGGCAGTGAGAGAAACGTGGATAGCCTTTCTCCTTTTGTCTATCTTTTTTCACAGTCAATAAAGTAGAAAACTAGCTCAAATGTAAGCAATACTGGATAAGGACCATCATGTTTCACAGGCATGTGCACCAGCTTATGTTTAAATCTTATTTTAAGTGAACTATCAGTGGGTTTTGTTTCTGACTATTTTAGGCTTCAGATTTATATGGATGTACATAGACACAGTCTGACAAGATTGAACACTTCTGTCAGATCTAGAATATCTTTTAGTTATTCGTAAGTATCCTTGTTTCAGTTTTTTCATCGTTACGTGTTTAGTTCGCTACATCAGTAATCATGTGACTATAACATTTCAACCACAGTACAAATGACACAAAAGGATTCAGCAAATGAGACTTATTTTCACTGTTTGTGTCAACCACGTAAGTTTATGATACAATTTGTGCTCCTTGTCTTGATCTGCTTGAAAAGTAAAGTGGGACTTGGGATGTTTGTTTTGCATCTGTGCGCTTACTTCATCCTTCTAGAAGGTGACATATACAAAGGAAGCAATGAAATTAATTCTCGTAAGTGCCATAGGAAGAATAGCCAGATTATATGTTCTCATGCAAAAAGAAATTTGAAGCTGGTGAAATGATAATGGTTTATTTATACAAGAGGTCTGTAGCAGGGCCAGGAAATTGACCCACATCTTTCAAGGTGCAGGACACTGCCTCAGTGATGATGCCATCCTTCAGCTCTTTCTTTCAGCCAGTTTTTGTGAGGCAGGTAGCTAATTAACTAAAAAAAGTGTAACTTTGGTACAGAACACACACAACTTTTTCATGTTTTGTATACACAAATAAGCATCTTAGAAATTTCAACTAAAAGTATTTTTGGTAATGGAAGTGAAAAAAATTTCAGAAGATACAGATCATTGTCACCATTTCAGTATTTTTGAGTAATTAAATAAAATTAAAATTTTTTGAATATGTTAAACTATTCCCAAAACTTTGGTTAATGGTGTTTCAGTGTATATATATAAGGCTGTTACTATTAAAATGTGATTTGGCTACAGGTTTAAGGAATACTACTCCATCTTAATAAACTAATTGTCAAAGTTGGTGTATTTATGCTTATTTATTTCACAGTTTTGTATCTTAGTATTGTCAGGTCCTGTCTTAAGAAGAGGGAAAATATTGCTCTCAAGAGAGTTTTTCAAAGTAAGCACTGCAGTGCTGTGGTTTACTCGACATGGTGGCGTTCAGTCAAAGGTTGGGCTCGATGATCTTGGAGGTCTATTACACCTTTAGTCATAAATTCTAAATACCTTATTTCTGTACAAACAGCTGGCAGTTAATTCTTTTGCTTGGGTACTGAAGTAATAAACAGTAATACATGAACTCTGGTATATGAAGACTGTGCTCAAATTTCTGAACAAATCCCATCCAGTTTAGTGCAACTGGGACCATATAACCAAAATATTAGCAAGTAGCCTATATGATACATTTCTCCACTAAAATTTTGAAATCCCAATACAAATTATTATTCTTGATCTTCCTAGAAGTTAAAAGGCACAGACTTCATCCAGATAAAGCCTTTATGGTGGTGATAATTCTTTTCTTCTGAGAAATTGGATTTGTAATGGAATCAATGATTTAACCTTAGGAAAAATGAACTGTACAGTGTTTCAGTACTAAGTGCAATTGAAGGGATAGATCATGTAATACATGTGAAAATATGTTTGCAATGATGTGATAATGTTTGATTTTCATTGTAAAGGGGTACATTTTTTATATGTTAGTTGTAATTTTGGAAGGTACCATTGTTGGTTTTGTTTCTTACAATTTGAAATATTTAAAGGGTAGAGCAATGAAACATAAATCTGTCTATTACAGGGCATTTCTACTTTGCACACAGATGAATTCTCATCAAATTTGATTTGCTGACTGGTGGCCAGAACAGATGTTATCTTAATGGAGGACAGAAGCATATGGAGCCACAGGGCCACCTCCAAACTTCTGTGACCCAATATTGGTTCATTTTTTATTGAAATATGAAAGAAAATATTTCTTTGCAAAAGTGTACAAAACTCCATTCTGAATTATTACAGCTAGATCGCAACAACATTATTGGCTCACTAAGATGAAGATTTTATAGCCAGAAAAAGTGTAGCATCAATTGCTGCTATTCTAAAAAAAAGGGGGAAAAAATTAAAATAAAAGTACCCCAGGCAGATGAGCTTGTGTCTTTTGCTTATTTGAATTTGAAAGAAAGAAGGGCTGTAAATTAGAGCTTACACTGTGGAAAACTCTAGCTCCATTTTGAGGTTCTTGTGACAATAGCTAGTGAAAAATTCTGTTTGAAAGGTTACGGAATTGACATTTTTCTGTAAAATTAAATTTAATGTATTTTATACATTTGTATTTTTGATGAACATATAGCAGTTTTAGTTGTGGCATTTGCGTGAACTAAAGCTATATGCTTGTAACTGTGCCATTAGTATACCTACTTGTCCAAGTGAAGATTTTTAGGTTTTTTAGAGAAACTGTTTTGTAATATATGCCTGTCAGAAGCAAGCTTCTGATTTGGAAAAATACCATGTAAACACAGGATTAAATGCTCCTTTTCACTTTTAAAAAAGAGCATATAAAGCCTGTATTAAATGGTCCTTGGCACTTACTCATAGATTTAATTTTTACAGGAAAAATATATTTTATTTTTGTAAAAGCAACTATATATAAATGAAAACCGCTGATTTAATTCTGGACATGAAAAATATCCTGAGGATTTTTTGTCTTGGAATTAATGTTATATTTATGATACTTCCAAGTCCTCTAGATATTACAAATTTAGGGAGATACTTGCAGGTTTTCTGTGATTTCAAAGACACTTACTCATATCTGTCATATTCAGTTTGAGATTCTTACGGAAAAATGAGCCTGCATTTTGAATTTGCATTACTTAGCTAAAGATAGTTTTATTTTTCTGAGTATTACTCTGTTCCAGCTAAAGCTGTAGCTCAGAGCAGCAACTTGGAAACTTTTGAACATACTTAACTGATAATAATTACATTAAAACAATACTGAATATTAAGAAGTGGAGACATCTGAAAATCATGTAGTAAATTTTGTGTACAGTGGTAATTTTCTATTAGCCTAGTATAAGGAACAACTTACACTGAATCCTACCACATGGATGCTTACTATAATAGTACCAAGTCTTTGCTGCAAGAGAATAAAAATGAACAGTTACTTTGTGATTCCTTCATGCTGTAATCAAGTTAGGAAAAAAAGGCATGATTATTGAGAAATGTTATTAATTAGCTTTACATAAGGCAATTTAAACCTTTGAAGATTACTTTAAGTGTTGGAAGATCAGCATGGGTCTTTGTGAAAGGAGCAGAATTGTAGAATTACTGTGTTCAGCCACCTGCTATCACAATTTCTGGCTTCCCACCTAGAAGTAGCCATTAATGGAACAACCCTGGCTACTGCAATGAAGTTTGTACACATCATAATTATTCCCTCTTTAGGTCTTTGCTTTGACCATCAAATTATTTTCTGTTTATAAATTGACACCACTTTGCATTAAAGATGATGAGTCAGTTTGCGGACTTTTAACTTACTTTAGTAGTCATTTATCGGTTGCTCTGAAGTCTATCCTGTTTCAGTTTCAATGAAATTAAGGCAAAGAACAATTTGAGGGCTTTGAATTGACTGGTTGTTTTTCTTTTGCAAACCATATGCCAGTGCTCCAAAGGCCTGTCTTGTGGCTGGTTAAAACAAAGTAAAAACATGTACAAAAGGTCCCAATCTGAGAAATGGGTACTAATTTCAGGCAAAAATTCTTTTCATTTGGTGTTTGCAAATTACACTTCTAAAACTTTGCCTAGAGGTAGGGAGGAGTGTTTCAAAAATCAGATGTTAAAGTAAAATGGCTATAAAAGCATGTAATCTTCCATTTTACTGTATTTCTTCTTCTGAATAAGTAATGCTCTAATAAAAATTAAAGAGCAAGTTGCATTTCGAAGATCAGGTCATCGTAATTCATTGACATTAGGCCACATAACTGAATAATGTCTTACTTCAGTGAAATACATCAAATGAGATCAACAATTATGACTCATAAACATGCCTCGCAGGCATAAAACAGCAGGGAATTAGCATGTGAGGCTGATAAATATGCATGTAAATAAGCTCCCAAAGGAATAACATGGGTTTGATTGATAGGTTTAGAATTGGAACATATGTAAACCCCTTTATTCCTCATTCTGGTGTAGCTAAGTAAAGATGCGTTTTACTTGTTAAAAGTTTCAATAACTTTGTAAATCTTAATGCCACATCTGCTTTTGTGTGTGCAGGCACGTGTGAGTGTCACTTGAGAGATTGATTGAATTGTCTACAGGGTAGATGCCCTCACACTAAGACTGTCGTGTTTACGTATTGGAGCAGTTGTGTATGTGCATGCACGTGTATATGTGTATTTGGGCACTGCACGGTAAGGAGTGTTGAGCAAAAGATTATTTTGGGGGTTGTTTTGCTCACAATTTACAGATTTTAAAGTTTGGTTCTCAGAAAACTGAATTGTGAGTTTTGATACATGCACCAGTATATTTATTTTTGCAAATACGTTCTGCATTGAAGGTAATTACTATTTATATTACAGAAAGTCCCACAAGTGCTACTACATTGAAGAGTCTGGCAGTGATTCTTTATAAACTTCCAATTTTTTTGGCATCTTACAGCTTGAGCTCTTATCTACAACTTCAAAGTACCTATCACAGCAGTATCTCAGTGTTGATCAGCACAAGTGTTTATGCTGTGCAGAGATTTACATCCCTATTGTCAGAAACGTATAACATACATTGTGTTTATAAAACATTAATACTTTGCTTTGCCAAATACAGACCAATTGGTTGCCATTGTCATGTGGCCTGGTGTACATCTGCTTTATTACCATTCCCTGCTATTAGGCAATAAAAACTTTTCCAACTGATGCACACTTACTGATGTTGCATCAAGCTGTAATTATGCTAAAGTGATCTTAGACCAGTGGCAGGCAAGATGCAAAAAACCATTTTCAATAGTATGAAGTGTGTACTGACTGTAGATTTTGGTTCTGGGTGGTTTATAGCTAAAATAGTCATTCAGAGAAATTGGAGATGGGGCTCATATCAGAGATCACAGTTGTTCACATCTGAAAACCTCAATTCTGTCATACTTGCCTTTCGCTTAGAGATACCTTTCTGTGGAGATAAAGCTTCAGCAAAACGACTTCCTTCTGTTTAGATTTATGGGGTAGCAGAGAATATATTTTCCAGTTAAGATCAGTAAATTCAGGAGCTACCGCTTAGTTCTGAGAGCTGGCTCTTTTTGCTGCTGAAAAATAAATAAACTTGTAGCACTTAGAGACATCACATCAAATCTCACGTGGCTTCTCATGCAGCAATTTATAGCTACCTTGTATAATTTGTATAGAAATGTTAAGTTGATCCCTGCATCAACTGCTTAACCCAGAATGTAACAGCCTGTGACACCAAGAAAAAGCAAACCCTGTGTAAAGACTAGGGGAGGGGGTTTTTCATAACAGAGCTGAAAAAGCATATTGCCATCAGGAACTCTGATGGGCCATGTTTCTAGCTGCATAGCACTGTCCTTTTTCACAGAGGATGCCTAGATATCGCTTGAGCCAACAGAAATAGAAAATAAACCACTTTTTTTTTCCCCCTAACAATGTGCCTTTTTTTTACACTCAGGGCCATGACAGGCTGTCACTCAGTTTCAACTCCCCACAAGAAATGTCCTTGAATGGTTCAAGAGAAGCCAGAAAATTGTTGTTAAGTATTTTTTTTTCATTCACCTCTAGAATTTTCCACATTTTCTCCAACATGTGTGAAGCCACTGGGAAATATGGTTAAATGAGTTAAGCAGACATCACCCATCTGTGCATCTCGGGGAAAATAAAAACAGTGCTGTCCCTCCGAGAGCTTTCTTGGTACATAACCAAAATCCAAAGAACAACCACATTCTGAAGCTAAACCTAGGCAAGGCTGTTGCAGGAAAGAAGGGAGGAGCACTTGGAAGGAACTGCTTCTTCTGGCTTACTCCAGTCTCGCTGGTGCGTGGCCTTTGCAGAATGTTAGGTAGTCCTAACACCTGTGCTCCTCCCAAATGCCTGAAGGCTGCTGGGCAGTCGAAAAAACATCACTGCACATCATATTTGCTTCAGACAGTGTTGAAAACCTGGCATTCAGCCTCAGCTCTCAATTTCAATCCCCTCACAAACCAAAACAATCATGTCGCAGCCTCTCCCTTGTTTGTATAAATGTTTTATAATTTTAGACAGAATGCATCACAAGAACCCTACTTTTGCTCAAGTCTTGATTTACCCTTTAATATTGTTCACTGCAGCTCTTTCTACTACTCAAGTGAGTTGTAATTTGTATCTCTCAAACAGTTCCCACTTGGATTTCTCATGCACTGAAAAGTCAGATGCCTGACATTACTGTGTAAAGTTAAGTGCTTGGGGTTAATGAGTGGCATTAAATTTTATGAGGTCATGTCCAGTAGATGTTAAAAGAAGCTTAAGGGAACTTTATCACTGATAGAAATTAACAGTTGGCACAAAAGAATGCCTGAGGGAGTCAAGTTCTAAGCAAAAATAAAATTGGTGATATAAAAACTAAAACACAGTGATTGTGATTAATGTAAACATTTTTGTTAGGTAATTGGTTGCTTGTTGCGGTAAAAGAAATGAGACCTCACAGTTTGAATGAATATTATTGTATTTAGAAAGCAATTAATGTTTCTAGTCAAATAAAAAAAAATCTACATCACCTACAATATTTATATTCTTTCAGTAAACATATAACCTTTGGGGCTATATTTATCAAATAGTCAAGCTTCCACTTATTTACATTAGTTTTTTCTTTGGGCAAAATATGTTTTCCCTAGTGGAGTATGTTATTTTGTTTCATTAAACCTTTATTTCTACTCATATGCATTGCTTATATTACAGACCAAATGAGTAAATTCTGTGTACTTAAGTCATCTAAGGTTTGTGTTTTTGGGTGACTGATGGATGGCATGAAAATTCTGTTTCAAAAAGAAAATGGCTACATTAACTTATGGATAGATTTGTTTTGCATAATTATGTGGGGAACCATTCAGTAATTACACCAGTATTCACATGCTGTAATTTTCGTCGTCTTTATTCACTGTCATTCCAATGGGAGGAAACGGAAGCCTTGTTCAGACGTAGATATTCTTTCTTGCTCTGTCTTACAACCTGCAGTCACAGCATAGAATGCTTTATCAAATAATGCCTGTACTTGAGTGAGAGAGCTGTTGTCTTGAATTTCACTCCCATAGCATTCATGAAAATTCAGCGCCTACTTCAGGGTCTCTTAACACCGTGCTATGGATATGCCTCAATGACCCATTCCTTTCACGTCACTTGAGCTCTGTGCCATATGGATGCAGTGTTGGGGCAACAGTGTGAAGCCTGCTGAGAATGCAGCGCTCTAGTATGGAAGAGCAGAAGTCTGCTTCAGAGCTTTTTCTCCTCTCCAGCTTGACAGAGAGGTACCATGCTTGTCATAAAGCAAATCATGGCCATGTCTTGAATTGAGGTAAAACTGAAGGAAAAGGGAAAATATTTACAAATTTGTAGACCCTCAGGACTGTTCTGTTGCTCTCAGATGGTTATTTTTGTGTTTTAAAATGAATTACATACATGAAATGCCTTTTCACAATTTCCTTTGTTGGTACTTGGTAAAAAAATACAAAATCAAAAAGCTGACTCTCCCTGATGCTACGTGGCATTTTTGTCTTGCACACAGTTTGTTTTCTTTTTATCTAAAAGATATTGGACATTTTTTGTATTAGAGAACTGAGGTAACTCTCGAGAAGAATTGACTACTACTAAATATTTTTTCCTATTATTGTGTAAATTAAATCAGACTTTTGGAAAATTTCAACATAATCAATAGGCACAAGAAAAATCTAATGATATGGGTCTCATTTGCATTTTAGAAGTCTTATATTTCTTATGTCTTCAAGTGCCTTGGATCCTTAGTTCCATTCTGAAGTGCCACTAGGGATTGATACTACTCATCCTCCACACAGGAGGGCAAGGGTGGAGAAGAGAAATCTATCCCGTGATGGATTACATACTTTTTTGCAAAAATGTTTTGT
The DNA here is from genome assembly GCA_013397935.1 of Dasyornis broadbenti. Lineage (NCBI taxonomy): Eukaryota > Metazoa > Chordata > Aves > Passeriformes > Dasyornithidae > Dasyornis > Dasyornis broadbenti. Next base: position 924,245 of record VZRN01004254.1, on the reverse strand, counting down.
GGGGAGTTTTTTTTTTCTCAATCTCTACAACAAAGTGATCATTGTTTGACAAACCACCTTGCACTGTAGTAAATAGAAGTGTTTTGTCATTCTTGCTGTCAATTTGATATATTTTTATATTCTGATGTAGCTGTGGACTTTCATCTCTTAGACATCTAGAGTTTACTGCTAATGCACATATACCTTTGCTTTTCAAATTTTTTAGGTCTGTCTTTCACAACATGCATCTGCTTTTGCACCAGCAAAGTGCACAGTTGGTACTCTCCAAATTGACTAAAGGTTGATTTACAAGAATTTTGATTAAAACCTAGTGTTTTCATTATGCTTTGGTATATTTTGATTTGGCAGCTTAAAAGCTCTAGCTCAGTACTTCTTTTATACTGTTTGGTGACATGTTTTTCCTTTGGAGAAATTTATAGAAAATGTAGGGTACTGCTCTATTTCATGTTCTCTCAGTTATGGGTCTACTGAATGCCCAATGTATTCCAAGAATTAACAGCCTTAATTAGACAGCCTCAATGGTAGTCCAGGGCTTTCTGGCTTCATCTTGTAAAACCAAGCTAGGCAGCTGTAAGCTCAGTTGTCCCTTCCTGGTGCATGTTCCTTCTGTATAGTTAATTTCATTAAGATAAGGACTGTTCCATGAGCAGCAGTAACACCCTTTAAGTGTTGAGTGTTTGTGTGACAGTGCTGGTTGTCTTCAGGTTTTGGTTTTTTTTCCCAGATGTCTTGCCAGGTTGTCAGGTACTAGTGCTGCCCTAAGGTGAAGGTAACTCTTTTTTTTTTTTT
>VZRN01004254.1:906074-923424 GCA_013397935.1 Dasyornis broadbenti | reverse complement strand
TTTTTTTTTTTTTTAAAGTGGTGTATTTCTGAATTGTGCTGCCTCTAAACTCTCCTGCTGTTGGAACAGGTCTCAAGTTGTACCCAGATAACTTTAAATGTGTTACTTAGTTACATTATTGAAAACATATTTGCTGAATAGATGTGACTAGGATCCTATTTCTAATTAATTTAATAGATTATTCTGCAATGTATGTTAGTATAAATTCAAAGTAGCCTTTTGGACCTACAGATCTGGCTGCTTCCAGCAGTGCAAAGAGGATTTGCAGTAGGGAAGGAGGAGGCTGCAGCTGGAAAGAGCTGGCAGAGCTGAGCTGGGGTGACAGGGATGCTGTGGGTGCCCAAGAGCCTCTCCCTGGCCCTGGCCTTTTGTGTGACTGGCTTCTTCCCACATACCTTCTCATGGCACTTTCTTCACCTCTTACTGTGTGCTTTTAAAACTGTAGCATTTAAGGAAAGCCCAGGCGTTGCCCAGTCTTGCATCTCAGTGACAACTTCCTACCTTGAAGTTTCTCATCTGTTTGCTCTTCCTCGGAGCCAAACCCTGTAGTTCTGCTACTGCCTCTCAGGGGTAGTGCCAGCCCTTCCATTGATGGCCAAGTACCTCCTCCACCCTTTAGTTTCTCTTGTGCCTGAATTTCTGAGTCTCCATGTATTCTTTTATTCATCTTTTATTCTGAAATTCTTTTATTCTTTCTAGTTGCTTCCTAGCCATTAATTCTGTCTTTTTTCTCATTCAAGACAAGCGAGTAGCTAGTTACACGCATGCCACCACAGTAGCCACATGGATGCTCTGATTTTAGGCTGTCCCTCTTTGCATGCATGTGCTGGGCAAAGGAAAGTGGTATGGTTTTCACGGTGTTCCTAAACACTTTTGCACTCCAGAAAGAAGGTCCAGGAAAGCACATTTTGCTTTCAGAAGCCTTTCACATCCATCAGCAATGCTGTAAGTCATTAGCCTGCTGCAGTAGTGTCCTTCGATAAGAAACAGCAAAGAAGCAAAGCAGAATTGCTGCTGCTGTTTTTAACCCCTGGTCCTGGTTGCCATGAGACCGCCTCCCCAACTTTAGGAAGTGAGGCTGCATATCACTGCCACGTGGCTCCCTGGCCAGGCTGACCTTTATCCTGATAAACCTGTTATTCTCAGTTGCAGATCAGCTAGCTTCTTGTTGAAAGGGCAGTTCTATTTCAATAAAAGAGCACTTAATCCTTTCTTGTTTGTCTTCTACTATCATTTAATCTTGGCAAAACATTATGATGCTAGAAAACTCCTGATCAATCTTTTTTGGTTTGGTTTTTTTTTTCCTAAGCTCAATGGAATATGAATTACTGCTTTTGAATATGATAGTCAGACTATACAACCATATGATTTATTATCCCAAACAGGAGGATTGCAACAATCTGTAAGATAGAAATGTGGTTAAAAATAGGATGTAATTGAAGTAAGTTAAGCAACGATAGTAGCCTTCAAACATATAAAGAGATGGTATGTTTTTCTTATTGTCAGAGTAAATGGTCTCTGGAGACCACCTTTTTATAGTGATTGTGCATGTCTAAGATTAAGCAAAGCTGCATGACCAGTGCTATCTCAGGAGGATGCTGAGTCATTAACTCATGTTTATTGCCTTTTGCCATCTTTAGTTTATTGCAATTTATAGCTCAGAGGCCTTTTAGGCTGTTTATAAGTTAAAATTAGCTAAATTCTTCTGGATGCAAGTATAAGTCACTCAGCGTTTGTATATCATCAGGGTGTAAATTCCTAGCAATGATGCCAGGCAGCTTCTAAGATTTTTTATTTCTGTCTCTGCAAAGTTTAGTTATGCTGCTTGTCCCTAGTTAAACTGGATTAGTCTACCTTCTGTTTCACGAATTTTGCTGATTTGTAATTTTGAAAATTGTGTGTGCTCTTAAAGAATTTACTGAAGTTAGAGATATTATTTATTAGGTATACAGTTTCCACTTCAATTAGACTACACCAAAATGTCTGTATCTTATTCTGGAGTCCTTTGAGTCACACTTGGTGATGACCTAGGAATTTGAATAAGTTACACATGATAAATGATCAGCCAGGTTATATATCAGACACAGGCTCTAGTCCTGAGCGTATGAACAGAAGTGGACATAATATACTGCGGGGACCAAAGACAGGTGGGAGAAATAAGTAAAAATACTTAGAAGAATTACATTTTACCTTATCCTGTGGATATGTTTTTTTTGTTTTACCAGTCTTACTGCTGCTGATAGCAAATTCAGTCCAGGTATTACTGGACTAAATGTGTATCGACTTCAGTGGAGGCACATTTGCTTATATAAGCTAGTATTGTGTGGTTCCCACTAAATAGGAAGTCAAACTGTTTTTCCATGTATGTGCATTTTCTGAAGTGTTTAAATCACTATTTGCATCCCATCTCAAACTTGGCCTTCCCATCATGCTAGCAGAGATTATATTAAAACACATCTGGATGTAAAGTATTTGAGATTTTGGTAACTTTCAGTCACCTGGGAATTCTTCTGAAACATTTGTATGAATTAGTTCTGTGCCCTTTGAGTAAAATTTCTTACTCTATGTTTTATATTGCTTTTAGTTTAGAGTACAGTGTATAGCTCAGTCTATTTTGGTAAATGTAGAGGCTTCAACAGGAAAAGAAATATTATAAGTAAGTCCCTTGAATGTACTTATTGTTGAATTTATTTTAAATTGAGCTGCATGGGACTACATTTCGCAAACACTGATGCTACATTCTAATTTCAGAATCAGTCATCTAGACCCTTGTATATTTTTTCCCATCCATACTTTTTCACACATGCATTTTACATGGGGAAGAGTGGTATGTTAATTTACAGACTAACCTAATGACAGGGTTGATGTTTAGATTTGTGAACACTCAGAAGCAGTTTCACTTAAAATGGAACCCTTTTTACTTTCATGTTTCTTGATGTAAATAGAAGTGCATAGACAAAATTGTTTCAGAGATGTTGCCTGAAGAATACACTGAGTTTACTCGTATATGCATATACACATAGGCAATTGTGATTTTACAAGCAAAGATCATGGAAGGTGCCAATTGATTGTCCTAAGTCAGCAATCCAAAAGACACCAGAACTGACTGGGTTTGAGCAACGTGCAGTACAAGATATCTCTGGAAGTTTTTGTTCCTAAATGCAAACCGATGCGTCTGCCTATCATATTGTTGAAACAGCTTTCAGCATGGCAAAAACAGGCTTTGATTTTGCACCTTCGAGCCAGCGTTCCTTACCTACTTCCAAATGTGACCAGCTTTCACTATCACAAGATTAGCATCTCTGTGGGTACTGTGTTGTGTTTTATAATTGTGTTCCTTTAATAATTCAAGTAAGCTTAAAGGGAAAAAACACTGTTAATGCTTAATATATTGTTTTCATGTCAGTACTGAAGAATAAACTGTTTCGGTCTCTCTAAGACTTTTGTGCTTCAAATGGCAAGTTCATTAGTTCATCTCACAATTCATTATCTTCATATATCAGTAATTATCATAGTGCATAGGTTTGAATTTCGTTTGTGGCAAAATATAATACTGTAGGGCAGAGCTGATAAAACTGAAATGCTATCAGAAATCTGTGCTGCATGCATTCGAAGTGTGCTTCTAATACTAAATGGACTTGAAGTAAGGGCTAGAGAGCCAGGTTTGTACGTAAAAAATTGTTCACCGCAAAGTTGCCTCATATTTACTTCAGAAAACCGAACTTGCTCTGAGTGAAAGGTTCTCCAGCTTCCCAGGCTGATCATTATTTAATAAATATCAGAAGTGCGGCGCACTTGATTGCACAGCGGAGGGCATTTCTTTCTTCCCGGCATTCTTTCCAGCGGCGCTGCGCTGCTCGGAGCGCGCTCCCTTTGGCGCCCGTTTGGTGCGGCCGTGGCCGCGCGGGTCCCGCGCGCCGAGCGCGCCCGGAGCCGCCGCTTCCCCGACTCTGCAGCGCCCTCTGTCGGCGCCGCGCGGCAGCGCCCGGCTCCCCTCACGCAGCCCTCGCACGGGAAGCCGCAGCTCCGCGGCGTTTCGCTGCTTAAAGATCTACTTTATGGAGTAAAATCTCAATTTGCCGTATGTTTTCGGGATTAGTTCTCCTTTTATTTTCTTTTTTTTTTTCCCCCTTCCACTGCCATTTTGGTCCATCAGCGAACCCAACTCGGAAAGCTTCAGTCGGCTTAGGCTTTTTGTATTTTATTTTATTTCAACCTTTGCCGCAGAAATCCTGAAGACTTTCCAAACTGCATATTTGGTGCTGTAGAAATACAAATTGCTTGCTCTTTTGAAAACCTTTCAGTTGTCAGACTGTTCTCTTTCAAAATAATAGAGGAGCTTGGAATCGCCCATGCTAAAATTAAGAATTTATAACTGTATGGAACAGATGTTTTCATAAACATTTGCTATAATTAATTTCAACTAGGGGATTGGAGGAACAAAGCAGTTTTTCCCTCTTCAAAACTTTATTGCCTTTTCCCCATACAGCGAACTCAGAAATCTTTGCTTTAATATTGTTAATGAAGCAAATTTACTCCTATGTTTGGTTTTCATTGTGAAAAAGGAAAGCTTAATTTAAACAAGATACCAGTCTTTGAAACACCGGAGAAATACCCTGAATTTCAAACATTGCATATAAAGGCTTAAGATACAGAGACTAAGCGTTTAGGTGCTCATTTCTGAGACTACAGCTCTGTAGTGTCAATTGTGAGAGATGCCTGTATGCTAGAATAAATTTTATCCAGATCAGTCTGATGAATATCTATCTGTGGAATAAATAGTACAAAGGAATTTTATGTTTGAAGAGTTGGGAACCTTGGTGTTAGAAAAAGCAAAGGAATCTCATGGTATTATATATAGTTTTAATGCATTGTAAAATGCTTATTGTATGTTGATTACCCCTTTATACTCACAATAAAGGTCTGCAATCTGTTACGAATTTTTTTTGTTGTTTGTATTATATGAGGAACACATTTTGACTGAAATTATTCTGTCATATTTGTATTGTCACTATATTTTGGGGGATATTGTTTGGAATGTATATTGTTTAGGGCCAGTATTTTGATATTATTGTGAAGAAGAAAAAATATCCATGCTTTATTGTTCTGTTTTTACTAGTTTCTGTATGTTATATCAATATCATTTGAGGAAAAAAAAAATGTTTCAAGTTTTTTAAAAAGAAGAGCTTAATTGTTTTACACCTGAAAGAACCAGTGCAGCTGCAAGGATTTTTTGAGCAAACTAGAATTCCTGACTGATCTGTCATCTATAAAGTGTGCAAAGAAAAATAGGTAGCTGTCATTAAAATTACATTTCAGCTTTCAATAACCATTTAATGAGTAGCGTAATTATATAAGTATGGTACCTCAAGTACTTCACTCAATAATTAAAAATAATCTCATCTTTAAAGTGAAAGCGCTATAATTATTATTTGACTTAACCAGGACCACTGTTGTGATCTCCAGTGGCACCTCAGATTGTTCAGAGTGGTTTTGAAAATATAAATTAAAATTGGATAAATCGTTAAATTATTAAGCTTTAAATATGCTGAAAATTAATATAGCATGGAATTTTGAAATCATGTTATAAGAATTGACAACCTTAGTCTGCAAGCATAGATTTGTGTTAAAATTTTACTTGTCTCTAATCATAAAACACTGCATTAATGATCAAGTGTTTATATTGACCTAAATTTTCAAAACTGTTAAATAAATTTTGTGTTTTAACAACATTTAAACTTTTGATTGGAATACAAAGAAAAACATTAAGCAGAGTGCAAGCAGGTCAGCAGAGGGATCTGTCTCCATTACAACACTTGTAAGCAGGGAAATGCACCGTTTGGTTACCTAAGTAGGATCACTTTTATCACAAGTTCCTAAACTGCCAGCCGTAAAACCCTTTCATAGCTGACATAGGACTGGTAAATTGGTTTGCACTGTATAAATACATGTGTGCTCACAGATAGATATACATATGTTCGTGTGTATGTGCATACAGAAATATGTGTATATGTAAAGACAATTCCTCTGTTTCAAAGTATATTTTCAAAAGGAAAAACAAATAGAGTTTGGTTATTTTTTAAATTAGGAGTGCAGCCATCAAGCAAGGCCATGTCACTCAAACTTCTTGTCTTTGTGGACTTGCAGCAGATTATGACAGAATCCCACCCATTCTCCATAGTACACCCAGAGCTGAATTGTTACATCTCACAGGAAATAGCTGTGTTCAAGACGTAATGAAAGAGATGAGGGCGAAATGTCTGATCCCAGCTTCATTCTCCACATGCTTTTTTACTCTTGCTGAGCACATGCTTAAGCTCAGTGTTCATTGTGCTTGGAGCATACCCAGAGTGTCTTCCCACCTGTGAATTAGGGCTTTCCAATTCTGTCCAGTTTCTTCTTATTACCTGGAGTGGAAACTGTGCACTGCACCTTGAAACAGCTCTTCTGTGAGAAAATGCTCTATCGGTTGAGTCACCATCCCTGGAGGTATTTAAAAGACACCTGGTGTTTTTAAAGATGTGGCACCTGGGGACGTGGTTTAATGCTGGTCTTGGCAGTGCTGGGTTAGTGTTTTGACTTGATGATCTTACAGGTCTTTTTCAACCTAGATAGTTCTGTGATTCTATCAGTATAACTGGCTGTTAAAAAATAAAGATATACAAAAAACAGTGTGCAAGTTTCAATCAGGCTTCTCCCTGTTACAGTTTCTAGACAGTTTTCAGGTAATTGTCAGGAAGTGTATTCAGCATCTTCTGTGTTCTGGGTTTTCCCATTTTATGCTATGCCTATAATCTCAAATATGGTCTTGACAAGAAAACAGTTACTGCAAGTGACAAGCCCATGTGTTGTGGGTGAATCTAGTACCCTAGCAAGTGTTCTGTTTGCAAATCCTTCTCCACACATCTCAGAAATCTAAAGAAGCCAGCATTTGAAATGTCCTTTTCTGATTAGTTAGTGAAAGTGTCAATTTTGAGTTACACAACTTCTCTTGAAACAGCCTCCAGCTGTGTCCTGTAGTGTTAGGTCGCAGCTACCCAAGTCCCAGCTCCCTTCAGCCCTTGGTCTCTGTGCACAAGAACAGACTTTGCTGAAATGGGACAATTTTGCGAGAAAGTTTTCATTCACAGGAGAGGGAGTTGCTACAGTTAAAGAAGCGGCAATCCAGGTGTTTTTCAGTCCATTTGGAAGGATACAGCCTTATTTTATTATTGTATTAAAACTGGTAATTGCTTAGTGCTGAAAGCCATACTTGCTTTGATACAGATGCTTGTTACAGTATTGCTTGTTTCCCTTCTCTTTCCTCTGAACGTGTGACAGGATTTATTTTACTTTTTTTTCTCCTAACTTGTGCATTTGAAGTTAGGAAAGCTTTTCACAAGGTGCGTGGCAGGGTTAGTAGAGCATCCTTTGTTTCTTCAGTAAAACCTTCTTCCCATAATTGAGTTTCAGAAAGAAACTAAAGATTGGGATAATACTGAATCAATTTTTTAAAGGGGAACAAAATTTTTGTTACTAGCGTCATGAATCTTGTATTCATAACTGTTCAGTATACATCCCAATTTTACCAGAAATTTGGGTCATTATCAGAGAAGAAGGTAGAAGTAATAGATCTGTTCTACTAAGAGTTCACCATTTCTTTCAGAAGTAACTGGAACTTTCCTGAGGAGAGATGATCCAGGGCATGGATTCCCACAGCTTAATGTCATTAGTTAGTGAAGCAGCAGTCTCATTTGTCCTCTATATTGCTAACTATGGAAACTTAATAAGGATTTGCTAAAAAGTCTTTTGGATAAAACTAGGTAAAATTTAGGGAGTCTTCTGTTAAGAACATGAATACTTTGCTCTTTGCTTTATGATTTTTATCACTTTCAGTGAAAGACATCTTAATCATCTTTCAAGGTGTCATAACAGACATACCCATATTAAAGGGGATAGAGCAAGGGAGCAATCATGGAAGGGTCTCTTCCACTAAATCCCAGATTTGAGAGCTGAATACACCTAGCCCTATCCAATTTTGGTAGCTGCTACTAATGATATGATGAAGCAGCAAAAGCAGCTCACAAAAAAGTGCCCAAAGAGTAACTTGTATGATTATGAGATTTTTTAACAATGGGTATACAATTAGGAATGCTGAAGTATTTTGATGATCATTTTAATAAAGGAAATTATTGTCTTCAGAATAAAGCAAGCTAAACTTAGAGTAGTTTGTGAAGAACAGCTCAGAGGATGTAGCAGACCCAGGATCCCACCAACTGTGGGGATCCTGGTGAAAGAACAACTATTATCCTTGTTTTCATTGCAAAGCCCTGTTCATTCTTCAAGCAGGATGAATGGTTTTGTTGAAAGATGATAAAGTTCATGTATTTTTTGAGATAGTCTTAACATTCATTCTTCAGAAAGGAAGAAGATTATGTTGCTATTATTGAAAAGACATTTTTTTAGCATATCAACTTAGAATTGTGAATGAGTTTTCTTTTTCAGTCTGACTAGTCTGGTAGGTGAATGTTTAGGAGTTGTTTAAGTATAAATAAAGTGCAGTAGTGCATTCAGGACCCATTTTGATTTGCTGTGTCCCTGTAGCAGTTGCCCAGTATCACTGCACCTGACCATATGGCTTTAACAGAGACTGAACATAGTTCAGTCATTTCTCTGAATGCTCAGGGTTAGATGTGGAGATGGGTAATATATGAAAAAGCGCTATTACTGAAAATTGTCCCAGTATGGGAGACTATTTTACAAGATGTGAGAAAAAAAAATGAACAGATGGTTATTAATAACGGGAGGGTCGGCTTCTGGATGAAATATCTGGTGTTGTTAATTTAGTTAAATTTAGTAAACAAAAAGCAGATTGATTAAGTAGGATTTCCATTTTCAAAATAAATTGAGAGAGCTAATTAGTGAAATCAACTGGACTGAGTGATTTTAGACTAAGATGTAGTAGAGGTTTGGGATTTATTTTAGCAAAGGTGCAAAAGTTAATAAAAACCCCTGCATTCCAAATTAGATGAGAAAAGAAATGCTTGGAAGTTCTATGCCAAAGTGAATGATTAAGTATTTTTTTAAGGAATGTCTGGAATAAGCAAAGATCCTCAAAGAAACAGAAAAACAGCTTGCTCTGCAAAGAAGGCCACATCCTGTGTATCAGAAAGTGTAGGATTATAGCAACAATAACCAAAATTAAGTTGAATTTGATCATAAGAAAGGAATTTAAATAAACAAGAAAATATTACTTGTAAACATATTGACTATGTAACGAAGCTTTCTAGAGAAGAAAACTAGAACCATTCTGCAGTGTGAATGGACAGATGATATTAAATGTAATTCAAGTATAATCTGAAAAGGAAAATACTTAATTTTCAGTAAAAATAGAATTTCAGGCAAAAGCCTGAAAATAAATTAATAAAATAGGTGAGAGTGTTGGGTAGATACTGTAAATTAGCAGAGCTAATAAAGATTAAAGCATCTGACTTGCAGAGTAAATGTCTTTGAAGAATTCTGACAAATGCTGCTGTATGGCACAATTTTTTAGTGTTTTAGTTCATGGCTGATGAGTGGAAATATAGTACCTGTACTTAGATTAACAGAGGAAAGAAAGGTAATAGCAAAGCACCTGCATGGTCTGATCATTATCTGTGCAGAAAAGTTTTTAAGAAAGAAGTAAAAGAGAAAAACAGAGCAAATGGCGTAACTTTTATTGCAAGCTTTTTGTTAAATAGGAGATTGTGGCCAGCTAACCTGCTTGCTTTTTAAAATATACGTTCAGGAAATACATTAAGTCTATCTGGACCTCAGTAAACCATCTGATGTAGTGCCACAGGAGATGTTGTAAAATAGAAAGGATGGGGATTAGTGAAGTATAGTAGCTTTTAGGATGAATAGAGAAATGCAGATTTTAATGAAAGAATTATTTCTAGTGAAGCTTGGGGTTGTACCAGTCTTATTCAATATTTCATTTATTGTCTTTCAACAGAATGAGAGCTGATAGACTTTTATTAAGTAAAATTATTAGAAGGTAATAGCTAGTGCAAGCACAAATGGAGTGTTCATGTAGGACTGGTCCTTTCTGAAGAAAAGAGAACTGCAAACAGCATGAAACTGTGTGAAATACAGTATTGCACTAGCAAAAATTTTTAGTGTAAACTGCAAACTTCTTTTCATAAATAAGAAATGGAGGGTAAACGTGTAGGCATGCTGGTTAAGGATGGCTGTGAAACTTCAAGATGGAGCGGCGTGACTGTCGACTGTATCAAGCAAGATTTGTTTGATAGAGAAGAATACCACTGTCCAAATTATCACCTGTCTAAACTTTTAGTATGCTGTCTGCAGCTCCTGTCCCTCCTTTTCCATGTGTAAGACGGGCTGAGTTAAACAAAACGGGGAATCCTAAGCCTCATTTAGAAAAAAGACTGAAAGAACTTGATTTCAGTCAGCAGAGCAGAGAACAGAGGTGTGCAGTGCTACCTGTAAATTAACTAAGGAGGCACGCAGGGACCTTAAAGAATTATCATGCTAAATGACAGGTGGGACAAGAATAAACAATATAAAACAGAAGAATGAATTTTCTTAAAAAAATATATGACTCCTGGCTTTTAGCAGTCTTTCAACAGAAGCAGTTACCGAGAGGAAAATTACATTGTAATCCTTGATTTCTAGTAACATCACTGCTGTATGTATCACCAGTCCACAGGGTGTAAAATAAGATGTTTGGCACGTATCTTAATAGCTACTTTCAGAGAAGCTTTGAACTTGTGCTATGACCAAAAAAAAAAGAAAAATGGTATTACACAGTCAACTCAATTTTTTCCACAAAACAGATGAACCTTTCAATTTTTTGACTTAATGTTAGTAAAATCAGTCTCATCTACTTATATGGTATACTTCTGTAACCTTGTACTAGTTAAATTGTGTTTAATAATTTGAGAAAGGCCGCAATCAAAACTTCAAGTGAAATTAAGTATCAGATTTTCAGAACATTCAGACTCCAGTTTGAACATGGAGGCTAGTTAAGGTAGCTACAGGAATTTGAAGAGGTAAAGTTGAAACTTGTCTATGTAAGTTTTAGGTGAGTTTTGTTGTAACTAAAGTTACCATATATGGTAAAATCAGTTGCCATTGTCATCAATATTGTGTTATTTGTTATCAGTTTGTCTTACAACAAACATGTTTTCTCTTGTTTTTGTATTAGGAGGATCACATGAAAATGGAAGTACACCCCACAGCTCAGATTCAGATGGAACTTTTATTTCTTACAGGTTGGTAATTTTTTATTTTTATTTTTTAATTTTAAAAAGGTTGATTATACTAAGCAGCATAATCTATTTAAAGCAAAAGAACAGGTCCTATACTTTCAGAGCATTGTGCAATCTAAAGGAAACAGTCAGTGGACTAAAGAACATGAAGGATTTAATTAAGGAATGATCTGAAAAATTTTCTGGATTACTATTTTTTTTAGAAAGTTGTTCAAAATGCTCAACTAATGAAAGTACAAGATATTTCTAAGCCTAAACATTTTTAAGGTTGGTTTTTGTGGTTTTTTTTCTCCAAAGTGTACAATAAAGTAGAAAGTCTCATCTAAACTCATAGCAATGAAGCTAAATGTTGAAATATTCAACTCACCAGTCTTCTCCAAAGTAACTGGATCTGTAGATCACATGGAACTCCACTGTCTCATTATTTCACGTCAAAAACCAAAGCCAGGATTAGTAAAATTTGAAGTTATTTGACAGGAAAATAATATTTCAATTTTGTTGGCAGTACACGCAAGTTAAACATTTTTCAGCAATGTCATTGATCTTGAATCTTGCTTGGGTACATACCAGAGGGTGTCTTGTGCTTAAAAGTGCAGAAAGCTGATCAGCAGGTGTGTACTTTCATCTTTCACCCTGCAAAATACTGCCTCTGCTACAAAAAGTCTTTGTCCTTGTGACTAGTAAATCGATAGTATGATTTGTGCTAACCAGAAGGATTGCATCTGATTTTCATGTTTAGGTGTGGTAAAACTAAACAAGCTTACCACATGATTATTTTGGAATCATGTAGTGAACTGTGTTGGTTGGCATTTTTTTCGGTTTTGGTTTGTACTCTGCTGGAATCTGTACTTCAAAGAGGTGCACGCAGGCAGGAGGTGCCTGTTTGCCTTGTCCTGGTTGTAGCCGGCTGGGTGGGGAACATTGCCTCGTGGTGCAGGCAGTGAGCTGTGCTGGTCACAGGGTGCCTCAGGCATGGGGTGGCAGGGAGGGGACACAATGCTGGAGAACCTGTTGCAGTCTGGAGACTGGGAGATTGCTGAGGAGAGCAAGGAGCAAACAGCCTGGTCTGGAGAATGTTGAAAAGGAAGACTTTTTGTAAGGACCTAGAGGAAACAGCAAAAAGTTTGCTGCAATTCAAACACCCAGAGGAAGCTTCTGGACTAAGAGCAAGGTTGGAAAGAAGGGTGTGCCTACAGGGACACAGTGGGACTGGGGAGGGTTGATTTAGGTATCCTTCCAATTTTCTGTATCCTAGTAAGTCGACTCTGATGAAACATACTTTGTGATGATATAAAACTCTTCTAGGGTAGTTAGCATGTTCACTTTGATAAAATATATTAGCAGATACATTTTAGGGTTCTGCATGACTCTATTTCTTGTCATATTCACGTTCTCTGCATGCAACACACTGTCTTAAGTTAAAAGAAAGGCTGAAAATTACCACCCAGAATAATCTTCATGTTTTTCAGATGAGAAGCATATGTAGATACAGAGACCACAAAGCATTCTCTCAAAAATAGGCAAGATAGAATTTAGCCAGATCATCAAAAGAAAGTTGAGATCTCTCTGTGCCATTAAAGCCAGGACCCTTATTCCTGAAAGTCATCGACTCAAGAACACCATCTGTTGTACCTGCCAGGTGGTAGCACTTGAAGAAGCAGCAGCCAGGTTCAGCTAGGCTCTGGTTCCACTGAACTGTAAGCTGCAGAGCTGGGCTGTGACCCCTTCTTCTCACCCTGCTCCACTCAGGCAGTAGCACTCATCTCTCAGGGCGCTAGTCCAGGGAGCTAACCCAGCCCAAGGTGTTCATTCCTTGTAGGGAGAGTTTCTGATGACTTCATTCATCCTGCCGAAACTTCCCATGGTATCAGTGCCAGTGCAAGGAATGTAGCCAGCATGGACAGCTAGAAATAAGTGGGAGGACTTGGTACCTTTTACTTAACAGTAAAGAGCATAGTACCTTTTACTTGCTTAAATCAGCCTAAAGCTTAGTGAATCTTTGATGCTCCACAGATTAAGTGCAGATCTTTGTATCTCTGTATTTGTTAGTCCAAAGTGCATATAATAAATACAGTGTTGACTATGAGTTCCACTGAATAATAACTGTATTCTGTCAGAGAGGATTACAGCCCAACTTAGAAAACTGAAATTAATTGGTCTTTTAAGAGGGATCTCATATATCATTGCCAAAGTATTATTGTTATAATTAAAGGCAAGATAGTACAAAAGATGTGTGTGTGTGTGTATGTATATTGGGGAGGTGTATATATATGCATATATAAAAAAGGAACCTCTGACTTTTAATAGTTGGCAAGCTATCACTGTTATTTAATAGTATTAAAGTGTTTGAGGTGTGAAATGTATAATTTTTGCTCAGTGGCAAGTAATTCCTATCATATAATGAGACTGGCTATAAATTTGCTGGTTGGGTTGAATATTGTTTTGATAGTTATAGTTCTGGACTGCATGTTAAGTAAAAATGAGCACCTAATACCTTATGAAAGATGAAAAGTGAATCCCTAAACTACCTTGAAAGGTAATGATTGTAAGTGGTTATTTCTTTAAGGACTCATTTGAGATTTTGACTTATTTCAGGATATTGTCACAGAATATTGTTTTAATAAGTTAGTAATTTGGTAAAACTAATGATAGTTTTGTTTACCCAATGCATTTCAGTTTATCATGTTTTTTAAAAAAACAGCTAGTGAATTTTTGCCCTAAAAGAGGCAAAGGCATCTTTGGATCATGGTAGGTTTCATGCATGCAAAAGGCTAAAACATGAAAATTTCTACTGAAAATTTCTGCTGAAACATTGCTTTATATTTTATCAGTAATAGGCCTTCACAATTTAATTATAAGAGATTATTTTAAAATATTTGAATATTAATAAGTTTCGTTATTAAAGTGCTCTTAAAAACATATTATTTTTACCACAATAAAAAATAAAACCCCAGGAGAGGCTGCTTGATTCCCACATTTTCTCTTTTAAAGGACAATTTGACACTATCCAATGCAAGACTCCAAGTGTGTCTGTAATAAAGGATGACATATCATTACCTTTCGATATATTTATGATGCTCCAGAACTATTTTTATGGTCTTGTTTTTAATATGAAGGCATCACCTTAGAGTTTGTGACTTTTGGTTGTGTTGATCACAGCACAGATTTAATACTGCGTGTGTTCAGATAGTGAGCATTTCCCTTTAGGTCATAAAGTTTGTAAGTAATGTAAGTGAAAAGCACATTTGACTGGCATATATTTCTAAATATTTTTTGAGTTTGTGAATGTGTCCTGTGAAGTCACTAAGAGTTTTCTAGTTGGTCTTTAGGCTATGATGGAAGTAATCTTTGTGTACTTGGGAAGAAGCTTTACTAATAAGAAATTATGAAAATTATTTCCTAGAACTATGTCATTAAAATTAGAAGTACACTATTAGAAACATTTGAACAAGGATTTAGAGATACAGTAACTTTCAGCTTTAAAATTAAACTTAAGGAAAATATTTGATCTCTGCTCAACTGTATTATTTTACTGCTATGGTTAAATCCTTTTCTGGATATCCAAATGGGTTGGACTTCACCAAAAGGAACAGAAAAATAGACATGGGTCTTTAGTTTCAGTATCTGCAATGCAGTGCCACTGGAAAGTAGAAAAACAGTCTTTCTCCTCCCTTCCCAAGGGCAGCTGACCTTCTCCTCGCCAAAGAGGTGAACCCCTTGCCAGCACATATGACTGCAGACTATTACATTAATCTGTTTAGCCTCAGTACCAGCTGCTTGCATGTTTTTAATTATCTTATTAGATGGTATAACAGTGACCTATGAAATAAAATGAAGGTGAGTATTTTTTAACTTTATTTTACAGGCTATTTTTCTAAATATATTTTAATGACCTAATTATGACTTTTAGGGAGAGCCATTGATGCAGACATTCAATTTGGCTGATAGAATCTAACGTCTCAAGGACACTTATTTTCTTTCAAGGTGGATTCATACATTAATACTGCTTCTAATAAATATATAGCCTAAAAAAGCTCACTTTTCATACCTGTGTTGTTAACTTACTTTATGATTCAGAGACCCATGACTGCTATGTTGGATAATTTCTTAATACATCTCTGCACATATATATGTTTAATTTTTACCCCATGTATCAAGATAAAGTTCTTTCCTCTGTGACTTAAACTCCATGACAAATGATGATTGCTCGAAGTTGTGGGTTGTGTAGACAAGGTGTATTCCTTCTTCTGCTCATATTTCAAACAGGCAGAAGACCTAGTATAAGAAAGACTTTCATATTCCATTTTCTTCCCCTGACTTCTTACAGATTCTGCTTACCAGATGTTTCCTTCCTTGCTGCAAAAAGGCAATGTGGTCCTGCTGGCTGAGGCGTTTCTTGTGTGCCAGCCAACTGCCAGGCTGACACTGAACGTACAGAGGAAAGATGGCAAGGGTTGCAAGCTGTCCTCCTTGGTTCTTTCCGCTTCCAAAAGTAGTGCTGAAACCACTTTGGTTCCTCTTTGACCTGTGGCTTTTCTTGGCAATTGAGCCAGAAGTGGCTACATAGCCCCTATCCTTACATGTTAAACATACCGGGAGGATATATGCAACTTACATACCTCCACCTTCTGGAAAACTTTGTCTTATTAGGAAGCAGCCCTTTCAATCTACACAAGCCTATCTAGTCTTGTTCATACACAGACAATATTACTTTATTGTTTTAATTTTAAGCTACCCCTGTGCAATTATAATCTTTTTTCCCCTGACTTTGTTCGCTGTATGTCGATGCATAATCAAGAGATGTAAAGAACAAGCTTGTTTCTATGGCTTTTTTCAATTATTTTAAAATAAGTAAAATTGGGAACAGTGAAGCTGTCACTGCGCCTCCACTCTGCAAGGAGAATTCACAGCACTTGCATCCTTCCTGTCTTTCCACAAGGAAGTAGTAAAACTGGCATCCATATTTGTCTTATCCTAAACCATTTGCTAGATGCTGTTCCAGTTGATGCCATTTATGTGCAAAAGAGGCCTTTTCAGGATGAGTTAATTTTGTCTGTGAGTGTGTAAACTCTCTCCTTGAATTTTGTGATTCTTCTGAAAGATTATGGTCATAATGTGTTAAGAATCTTTCTGTGGATGTAGTAGTCTGCACCAGTACTCTTGTTTTGTCCATGTTTACGATGTTATTAGGCATTCCATCTTGCAGATCTCATTTTTCCAGCAAGACAAAGTGACTGCTCTGATCACAGGTTTCCTACAACAGCTTTTTCTCTCCAAATCCAAGAAGATCGCTGTCATACCTATTGAAAGCTTAGAAGATTCCTGGTTTTCTCTGAATTATATTTAAATTACTTTCCTTCTTTTCCTTTTAAGGAGACATATAATTTCCTTCTCTCTGTTGTCAAATTTCTGTTATTTACGTCTTGCTTCCATAGCTGATCCTTGCTACATTCCTTGCCTGGTGTCCTAAGGAATTGCTGAAGGATGTCATAAGACAAGGAAGAATAAATTGTCATTAAGGAACTGAAAACCTATATTCAGTATACTTTTTCTAAGATACAAACCTTTCATCACATATAAATGATTGTCATGGTTTAGCTAGGCCCAGGTTTTCTAGTGGGGGGGAGGGGGGCCACAAAGATGGCTCCTCTGTGAAGCTTCTCGAAGCCTTCACCATGTCCAGCTCTGAGGTGATGGACATGCTGCTGGCCAAGGCTGAGCCAATTAGAGATGCTGGTTATGCCTCTGTGAAAAACATATTTAAGAGGAAATCAAAACAATGGGTGCACGCACTTTTTCTTAGCCAGAGGAGGAGGAGTAGGTGAGAGTATGTGAGGGAAAACAACATGGAGAGACCAAGGTCAGTGGAGAAGGAGGGGGAGGGGGAGCTCCAGGCACCGGAGCTCTGCAGCCTCTGCAGGCCGTGGTGAGGCCCATGGTGAAGCAGGGGGTGCCCCTGCAGCCCATGGGGGCCCACGGGAAATGCTGAGATCCACTCGCCCATGCCCATGCTGAAGCCAGTGGATACCTGGAGCAGGCCATGGTCCAGAGGGAGTCCCAGTGGAGAAACAGGCCTTGACTTGCACCCTGAGACTGAA
>VZRN01004254.1:752738-905792 GCA_013397935.1 Dasyornis broadbenti | reverse complement strand
TTGTGCAGCTGCTGGGAAGGAGGGGGGGGGGTGAGCAGAGAAACGGTGGCCTTGAAGGGTTTATTTTGCTTCTCATTTACTCCTCTGACTCTGTTAGTAATAAATTAGATCACTTTGCAACCTAAGTTAGTCCTGTTTTGCCTATTGAGTGCATCTTCTCCCGAGTTTCCTTATCTCAACTCATGAGCCCTGGGTGTGGGTGTGTTAATTTGGGGGGTACCTGGCATTTGGCCAGGCTCAAACCATGACAGTGATGTACTTTTTTAACTTTTCCAGTGAAAATTATATTACTTTCTAAAGACATTGAAATGGTAATATAGACTTGCTTTCTGGTTTTTTGCAATGTAATAGGGAAAAGCAAATTTAAGAAATTTGCTTAACGCTTGAGATGCTTTTGACAAAGAATCAGAAAGGAAGGATTGAGTTGCCAACATCTTTTGTTGGTAGAATGTTTTTTTTATGGATTGGTTGCAAGAAGGAAGGATTTAGTATGAGAAGAGAGAGCATGGAAGAGAGAATCGTAGTTTCTAAAATCCATGGAAAGCAAATGAAAATTTTTGTTCACTCTTAATTTATTCTGTTCTACTTGAAATTTGGCATGTATGCCACTGACACCACAATCAACTGATGCCATATTTTCCCTTACTAATGTTTAAAGTGCTTTTCATTATGAATTTCTTTTACTTTTCTTCTCTCAGTAATCTTTGAGCTTTCATGGCAACTGGGAGATGTGACTGAGGACAGGAGGAAAGCAAACTTACTCTTCTCTTCAAGAAGGTTAAGAAGGAGAATGCAGGGAACTAGTCCAGTTAGCCTCACCTTGGCCCCAGGGAAAATGGTGAAGCAGGTAATATGCTGGGGGCTGGAAAAAGGACCTGGGGGTCCTGGTAGGCATCAAATTGAACATGAGCCACCAGAAGGTTAAAACCGCAGAAGGAAACTCTGTAGTGAGGAGAAGTAGAAAGCAAATGTTCTACATGTACATGCGAAGGATTTCAAAGGTATTGTGAGATTTAAACTAGAAAGTTTTGACCCTGCAACTGGCAAACTCAGTTACAAAAATAGAAAATAGAAAAATAAAAATAATTGAACATAATGCCTACATTTTGTCTCACCATTCTGTAAATGTGTGCAGGAAGTAATGAGTAGAGGAAAATGTGCTGGTGAAATTTAGACTTTGAAACGGCTGTAACAAGATTTCTTCTATAAAAGCTAAACTGTTAAAGGGTTGGAAATTATGTGCTCTCCAAAGGCCAGACTTGGCTCTTTAGCTGAGAACCACCAAGGCAAAGTGGACAGTCTGGAACATGGAGAAAGATATCTTGGTGTTCTGCGTCAGACCTGGTGCTATTAGGAAGGGTGCTGGCAGAGCATCCTGCGGCCGGTGCAGCCTTATTTCAGTTCCCTGAACTGTACTACAGACACACTGGTAGCTTAAAGAGCATAACTGACTAATAACTTTATTTGCTGGAATGTTTGCCTTAAGAAAGTGATTTTACCTTTGTTCACGCAAACCTTTTTAGCTGTATGTCAGCCAAAAGTAGATGAAACCTGAACTGTTTAGAAAAATCTGCCCTTTGAATGTTCAGCCTCCCAGCAACACAGCCATGCATATTCACACTTACATGGCTGTTAGCTCTGCCACGTATCCTGAGGCAGGACTTTGAGAAACAGAGGAAAATACATATATTTTCCAAGCAGACTGATAAGCCTTCACATTAAAGCTGTCAAGTGGATTTTCAGGGTAGCAAATAAAAATCTGTGTATTTCAGAAATGTTTTTTAGAAACTCTGCTTCTTGTTACTTGATACCACCTTTCAAATTTTTTTTCTCTGTTTTTGTAGCATTAACTCTGTCTTTATTACATTCCTGGCATGTGCCTCACTTTTTTCTCAACTGTTGATTTTATGACATAATAAATAATACAAAATATGCATGTTGCTTGGATTTATGCAGTATGTTTGAAAGGAATTGTTGCCCCTATTTAAATATTTAAATATAGATACTTGATGTTCCTATCAATAAAGATCTCATATTGCAAAACATATGACACAATAATTTGAGAATTGGTTTTCTTTCTGAGGGCCTGTTCAGTAGCCTGTTGCTTCATTGAGTGCCCCTGAGGAGCTGAGTTTGGGTCTCAACATTTTTAAAAGCACATTCTAAAGATGAAAACCAGTATAAAAATGTAAAATTGGCTTTTCTGGAAGCACACATACCATTGTTTTAAGATGATTTTGCCAGTAGTAGCAGCACTGCTCAAGAATTTTCTTTGGATCTCTCTGAGGCTATCCATTTTATCCTTTAATATTGGTCTAGAGGATGGGATAAGCTTGAGACTTAGATTGAAATCTTAAATATGTATGCAAATATTCATACCTTTCAGTAGTATAGCAGTATTCTTCCACAGACTGAGGAATATTCTGTTATCTAAATGTTGTGAATATCAAATTGGTCTTGTTTCAGCAAGGACACAAAAAAAAAGGGGATTTCAAAACTTGGCATGAAATACTTCAAAAATGCATGAGACAAAATAATGATGACCTGGTTTCTTTGTTACCTGCAGTTTCACCTGAAAATGAATTATGGACAGCAATATTTACCTGGTAGATCTGAGCCCGTGCAGTCCCAAAACTGAATCTTTTGCCCTTTTTCAGTGACATAGATTATAGTTCTGTGTGGTTCTTCACATATTTACATTTCTGTGGGTTTTAGCATCTTCCACCGAGTTTTGGTGTTGTCTGAACATGATAGTACGAAAATACTTCTTACGCTAGTTTTAGACTTTGGCAGGATATGCATTCATACATTTCACCAGCTTTATCCTCTAAATCGCTAAATGCAGAACCTAAGTAGCAGTGATTGCTGTCTGTGCTATACCAGTCTCCCTCAACTGTATTTCTTCCTCTTTTGAACAGAGTATTTATTTTGTAAGGAGCTTTAATGGGCTACCTTTGCATTCTCCTGTAGATCTGTGCTTGATGTATTGGTTTTGCCATTATGCTGCAGATTGAAATTTAGCAGCAGAAGCAGAGGCAGGTGTTCTACTTCTGCCTGTCAGTGGAAGAAAGTTTTTGTTACCTCTCCCCAACACTGCACCAACTTAATGTTGCCACAGTAATACTCTTGGAACTATTTGAATTTCAGAGTTATTTTCGAGGTGTCTTGTTACTTTATTGATGTCATGCATTCTGAAAGAGTTTATAGTTGCTCGTTCTTCTATGGCTGAGCAATAGTGGCATTTCAGTGTCTTTTACAAAGATGGTAGACCTTAGGGATTCACATACCTTTTCAAAAATATTATTTAAGTGCGTGTGAAGTTTTACTTAGACTTTCTGGTCCTGCTTATTGTGCTCTCTACGAATAGTTAACTGAGAGGGACATTTCTGTTCCAAACTTTAGGCTTCTGTGTCTGAAAATCTGATGCTTGTGATTGCTTTAACAAGAATCATATCCATGAACCATAGCTTATTGAAAAGAAAGAGAAAATGGATTTCTACATATGGTTTGCTCAGAGGTCAACCTCATTTCTTAAAAGAAAGGAAGTGTGTGTATTAGAGCAGATCTCAGTATAAAATTCTTTGGCAGAGAGATTTAAACTCTTGTGGTTATGACATAAGTGTATGTTTCAAAAGATGGAAAGGAACAGATGAGAACTACAATTTTTTGATTTGCCTGCTTTTTCTTTCATATATATATTGAGCACTTTTCCCTCTTTGAAGTAATGCAACTGTCCCTAACTCATGCCATTAGATATTTTACATTGGACAGTTACTGCACAGATACTGCATATGAAATTAAGTTTGTAAAAGAAATATTAATCCAATAATTTCTTTCTCATACAGGTCCTTTATTATATGTATCTATTATTATGAAGACTTTACAACATGCACAATAGTATATTAGACAGGATACTCAAATGAGAATATAAATTGAAAAATAATCAGAAAACACTAAGGTTGACATTTGCCTTTAATTGTACAATGTAAAGGTGGTATAACAGGATTATGCATTTAATTCTCTAGTTTGATTAAAAACAATTGCATGTGCTTATTCATAGTTTAGGTGGTTCCAATTAGCTCTTGAAATCCTTGACTTAGGTGAAGCAAATGGAATGTGTTAGATTTGAGTTCCAATCTTCATTGCTCATTTCACGGTGACCAATGGCTTTTCTGCAGTCCTGCAGAAAACAAAGCTCTTAGATATTATTTTACATAGTAGGGCTATATAATTTTAAATATTTTCTTTTTTAGAATTGATTGCTTGTTGATATTATTAAAACAGTTTCTAGAATTGTAAAGCTTAATTTATTAGTCTTTGTTCAAAATAGTTGAAAAATTAATTAGTGAATGCTGTTCAGAACGGATTTTAAATACCATTCAGCTCTACTAAAACTGAAGCAGATTCCAGCTTCCAAGTAATTTCTTTTTCAGTTGCTTATAACTTTTTTTTTTGTGATCCCAGCAGCCAAGGGGGAATGCAGAGGAGATATGATCTTGCCAAATTTCTTTTGGCTGTTTTAAAAGTAATTTGGTTCAAAACGTGTTTGGAATTGCATTACAATTTTTTTTTTTAAAGGCATAATATCTGCACTAATACAATTTCAGAAGTGTTGAAATTACTTTCTTGCTGTGTAGCAATCTCTTCCAGCAGTTGGTGAGAAAAATAACCTGAAGAGTTTCTTTCCTCTCTGTTCTTTCTCTTCAGAGTTGCGCTGGTTGAAACCTTTTGCTAACTCAACTGACACACTGGCATTTTCAAAGACATTGTGGGAATGTCATCCACGTGCAGAACAATGTGAATAGTTTCAGAGTCTGACCTGTTGTGTACACAGAGGAATCTGTCACTCTTGAAACATAGCTACCTTAGGGAGGCAGCTTGGCAGGAGTTATAATGGCCAATGATGCTACAAAATTTACAAGTAAATTTCAGCAAGTGAAGAATATTACACGATAGAAACAGGAGGGTTATTTAGATAGACATAATATACTGTAGTTACTGAAGTATAAATGACTGTGAAAGAAAGGCCCAGATTTTCCCTCAAGCTGTGTCTGCTATATACCATACGTTGTATTTAAAGGAGACAGAATCATGGTAAACAATCGTAGGCAGCTCCCTGCAGAAGGTGAGGATGTGTGGGAGACAGGGAGACAAAAATGACCAGATAGTCTTTCTGACATGGAGAATGGGGAATGTGAGAGGAGTGAAGGAAGCTGCCCCACACCATTGGAATGGCTTGCCACTCTTGGTCGCTTGGGCAGTTGGGAAATGCTAAAATCAGCCCTAAACCCTGCAATCTAACACTTCTTTACCCATCTTTGCTCTTATCTGGAATACCTTTGCTTTTCAAAGCAATTAATAATCAAGACCCAGAAGTAAACACTGTTTTTTTAAAATATGTTCCTAGCTGAAAGGTGGTGCATTCACAAACACGACACTTTTGGTCTCAGCATGGATCATGAGCTCGTTCCCGTCACAGAGGAACAGGATTGTAATTTCCTGGCTTGCTAAGTCAATGGACTTGGCTCAACAGTTCTCAGCAGCTGTATCTTATAATTCTGTTTTAAAAACTCACTCTCCCATCTCAGCTTAAAAGGCTGAAAACTATCTAACTTCATCTTGCATATGTTTAGGGCAATTTGCAAAACCAGAGTTTGCTGGTATTTAGTATAACCCACTCTGTGACCCTCCTTAGTGAAGTAAATGTGGTGAGATCTTAGCCTGGAGTCATAATAGTAGTTTCCCTCTTCCTGATTTCATTTGGTCTCCCAGGGAGAAGTAATAGTCTCCCATGTGACTGGGGGAGGAGATGTTCACCTTAAGGACATACATTGAAAATAAATCGGAAACACATTTGCTTGCACATAACCCAGCTCTTTACCTTGAAATTGCCCTTTGGATTTTAGAGTGGTTGCAGAAAGTCTGTGAGTAAGTCTTGGGCTACTAAGACTATCAGATGGCTTACACTATTCTTGAGATTCGTTTCAGTAGAAGGTGCAGGAAATACAAGTTTAATTCTTTTATTCAAACTCAGTAGATGGTTTGGGACAATTAATTTCCAATTGTTTCCCAGTAGAGCAGATTTACTTGTATATTAATGAGGCACAGGTGTTAGGCCCCTGGTGCCTGCATGCCTGGGAGGCATATTTAGGTTGTTTATCTAGTCAGCCATAGGTACTGCAAGGTACTCAAGCTTGCCTTTAACAGTTTATACAGTGAGGCTTTTTAATTTTTTGATGTTTTTTTAAATTTGCTAGCACCTGTTAAAATTTTAAAACTGATCATGTAGAAAGCAGTAGGAGTGATTTCAATAGTAAATAGCACTAAATGTTAAAGAAAGTCATCTTCTATGATGCTTAACTGCCCAGCTTGACATTAAGAAGAAAAGAAGGTTCATTTAAGCAAATACGTCATGTGAAGAGCTAATACAGTCAACAGTGTACTTTTCTGTTGCATATTTTTGGAATAGGTACTTCTTTGTCTGCAGCTGAAACATGAATGTGCTTATATTAATATTCATTTTTCTTGTTTATTCACTGAACTGCAGTACCAACATTTTAGAGGAAATGGAATAGCCTCCATAGACATTATGAATTTCAGTAGCTGGCATAATTATAGTGATCTACATATTCATTAAATCCAAAGAAGAAATGTGTCCAAAGAAACAGCCATGCGTTTAGAAGTGGTACACAACTAAATATATACATTTTTAAAAGTTCCTTTCCTCTGCTTATCCAAAATTATGTAGTGTCATATAGTCCTTAAATCAGTGAAGGCTTTTTTTTTTTGTTTAAATGTTCATTCCTTTTGCTTTTGCAGTAAAGAATGGGAAGAACTATTTGTAAACAACAATTACTTGGCAACTATACGGCTGAAGGGGATTAATGGGCAGCTGAGAAGCAGCAGGTTCCGTAGTGTTTGCTGGAAGGTAAGAAGAGAAAATATTTATTTACAGTTTGTGGTTGCAATATATCAACACATTACCTGATGCGCTGGAAGATTATTGATGCAAAGAATCATGAATTTTCCAAGAGACTTCATCCCAATGTTTCCCTACTCATTTTTATAATTCATAGGACAGTTGCTAGCCACATTGAGTTGCTTTAAACCTGAATTGCAGGTAATAGCAAAAGAATCCTAGGAAAGGATATCTTTGTGCTGGTGGTGTATTTAGAATTGAGTGCCACACAGCCATCTCTCCACTCAGTATCTGTGCAGGGAAGTCAAGTACTGGAAATAGAAAGGAAGTTTGTCTAAAAGATTTTGGTTTTGTGGAATTTGCGATTGCTTTAAAATCAGGCTGATACTTCTGCTAGCAGGTTTTCCCAGTGAAATGGAAAAATGAAGACCAATCCCACTTGTAATGACTGGATGGAGAGGGAAGCAAGGTCTTCTAAAAGCACAACAGCTCCTTGGGATTCTCTTACTGTATTTTTTAAAGTAGCAGGGGAAGGAAGAGAGACAGAAAGGTAATAATGAGATGCTATATAAAGTCCAAACAAATTTTGTTTCAATGCCACCAAGTCTTCTGTTGTGCACTTACTCTTACAGTAGAGGAAAAATTCCGTAGTAGAGTTACTGTGTGTTAACACTGGTCATTTCAATTACCTCACTTGGAATTTCTCAACTGTCATTTTGGCACAGAAACCTATAAAAAGAGATTTAAAATACTCTTTATATATGAATGAAAATGAAAATTTGAAATGTATCTAGCATTGAACTAATTTAAAGTTAATGAAAATATTTTATTCAGCAAGCCAGATGAATATATGCCACCTGCATTGTTTTACTAGATTGCTTCTTTTTTAAGTCTCTGGATTAGGAGGCCATAACTCAAAAGCCTGAATTAACAGAAGCATCAAGTCCTTCATTGTCTACTAATGAAATCAAGGAGTGGTTTTATTTTAGAAATAAGGCAGGGTTTATTTGCATTTCCCAAATGAATTAATGCTCTGTTGTTAAGTTTTGAAATTTTAAAGGTATTTTTGGTAATTTAGGAATGGATTTTTTTTGTCAGTACTTCGGGTTGTCAGTATTACTGTTTCTTAACACCTTTCAATGCACAAATAAAAACATTGAAAAAGCAAGAAATAATTTGCCTTGCTTCAAATGCAATTAAATAGTATTTTGCAATGGATGTTTCTTTCTTACTATGAATTCTGTCTTGCAGAATTACAGAACAGGTTTCATTTCTTACATACATAGGGTATATCCCTCAGTGCCTAGTTTCTGCTCTGCATTTTTGGTTCATTTTGAGCAGGTTACATTAGGTCATCAGTGTTACATAAATAGCTTCAAGTTTTGTATATTTCTTTTCACCTCTTTCCATTTTGTTTCTGGCTTGAAAGTCACCATGAACTTCACTGAAGTTGTAGCAGTTTACAAAGCTTGAGTTTGTGGCTTCAGTTGACTTTAATGCTTAATTTTGCACTGTAGAACTGCTGTTGTTTCTAGCTGCTTATTTATGGACTAAAAAGCACTAAAACCAGGAATATTTTATAGATCTTTGCTTTCTCTTTCTTTCTGGGGTGGTTTATTCTGTCTGGTAGGATTTATATGAAAAGCTATGTAAAACTGATGAAACTTAATGAATTTATTTTGTTTTGCTAATAGTTATTTCTGGAGGTTCTACCACAAGATAGAAGTCAATGGATTAAAACCACTTCAGACTTAAGAACTTCTTACAATAAGATCAAAGAAATTGTAAGTTGGTACAAAATAAGTTCTCATACTTTCACACAGATATTATTTGTAGTATAACAGGAGAGGATTTGATTTTTTTTTTCTTCTCTGTTTTCACCTAGCACATTACAAACCCTCGGAAAGCAGGACAGCAAGACCTGATAATCAACAACCCACTCTCTCAGGACGAGGGGGTAAGTTGACCCAACACATGGTACTAAAATTCTTGTCTTCATACTGATACAAGTCAGTTTTTGCTGAAGCAGGCAAAATGGCAGGTGCTAAAGTCTCCCTCCTAAATGTCCAAATTGACTTGTGTTTAAAATGTCCAAACTGTCTTGTGTTAACAGTTGTTTCACAGGTTCTGCTGAACAACTAGAAATGCTCATTTCCAGGTTGATATTCTGACTTTTCAGGGCTTAACTCAGGGAAGGCTGTGGTAAACTAAAAATCAGTGCTGGACTATAATTAGAGTTTCACAGCATATCCTTTCTTTAACTGATACGCCTTTTTATCGCTCTATGTTTTAACTTTATACCTAAAATGGATGTAGTTTAAGGAGTGTTTAAACAGTCAATATGAAGTGAATGCTGTTAACAGAACACTGAAGTACCCACCTCTGGAAGGTTCAACTCTATTCAACCTTGGAAGGTTTTTTAACTGCATTTTGTTATACCTGACAAGCTTTGAAGTATTTTATATCGCATATCTTTAAGCTTTTCTGTTAATTATAGTACTGTTGTTGCCATCATAATTTTTTTTATCAGATTTTTAAAATAACTTAATGCCATGAAGATAATTTGTTTGGCTGCATTTAAGAGCTTTGCACCTGAAAAGACTGTGTCAGATATCTTTGGTGATATTACTTTTGTTTTGTCCACAAACAGAAGCCCATACTTCATCTGTAGTGTGGTACTGTGCTCCTTATTAATTTAGAAAGAGCAAGCTCTGCAGCTGTTATGACTGTGCACGTCATCAAACTATTCTTGCATCCAGCTGGACAGAAAGTTGTGTCAGAAAGTATAAAAGATTTAAAGCATTTCTGCTGTAGTTTGTGATTATATGGCCCAACCTGCTTTCTGCCTGCAGTGTCTTTAGGATGTAGAAGACAAAGGTTAACATGTCAGAGTATGTGCCAGGGGATTAATCTATAAAACAAAGCCACAGGTCAAATCAGGCATGGGAATGAAGAACAAAGTGCCTTTGAGCCTCTCCTGTGGCTTAATGTTACACCCCTTTAGTGTCCTTATTTTTCCTTCCTTTTCACCATGCAGCTTCTGTTTGCCTCCTTTGCTCTGATGGGCCAGGGTTGGGGGCAGGGACAGAGGAGTTTCAAAATGTGGTCTAGCTACGTGAAAAGAGTTGTGAGTTTAAAAGGTACACTGTATGTAAGACATTATGAAAGATATAAGTATTTTTGAAGTTGAGGGGTTTTCCGAGTTGTAACACAATTATAGCAACTAATTAACTTGGGGTTTTGTTATTTTACTTCCTTCCTCATAGGTAACAGTAATTTACTTTCTCTTTTCTTTCTGTAGAGCATAAGCCATCATGGCAAAGAATTGTTTACAGGGAGGCAAGAAATTGTGAAAGTATTGTACAGACTCTGTACTGTATTTCATTCACTGGTGCTGCTTCTATCTGAAAACTTACCTAACCTGCATGAAGACTGCTATAAATTTTGCTCTGTCTGTATTTTGATCAAGCTACCATCCCTTTACAATAAATACAGTTTCCAATACTTTTTCTGGAACATAAAATTAACAGCACTTTCTGACTAATTCTTTCAGGTTAGCTTTTAAAACATATTTGTAAACATGGCATGGAAACAAAAGAGAGAGGATGAAAATAGTCATAAGCATAGCTGCAGAAGAACCTAAACTGACTTCAAATTCTTTAATATTTTTTTATACGGACAGAGAGCTTTAAATACCTTGGCTTTTCCTATCCTAGAATTTTTTTAGAATGGCCAATCTTGATCTTCAATGTGGATTAGAATGATGTTGTTTTCATAGTAGGTATATGATTATCATACACTTACTTCCAAACAATTTCTTATTATGGATATTGCAGCAGCTTTGAATTAAAGTTCATACATTCATAGGAGAAATATGGTACAGTCTGATGATCTGGACCTTTTTCCTTGAGTGAATAAGGGAATTTTTTTCAGTTGAGTTGTTTCTGTTAAGTTTGACTTCACTCTGCCGTTTAAATATTCTTCACAGACCCCAAACAAGTAACTCACAAACCTGCAGCCATCCAGTGAGCAAAAGCTATGAGCCTAGAGCAAAGATCCAGGAACTTGAATGTTTTTATCTCTGATCTAAACTGACTTTTTCAGATATGTTGGTGCTGGTCACCAACGTTCTTTATCTCCCATAAAATATTGATACACCTATCTACCAAGAATGTTGAGGATTAATTAATATTTGTACAGTACTTCGTTGATGTAGTTTATAAGCCTTAAGTATTAGTAGAAGTCCTGGTTTCATACAATTATTTTTCCTTATTTCAGAGTCTTTGGAATAAATTTTTCCAGGATAAAGAGCTTCGAGCAATGATTGAACAAGATGTGACGAGAACGTATGTAGATCTTTAAGAGAAATTTCTATATATAAATTTATATTCTACATTTTTATGTGGTATACATTATATTGTGTTTTCTTGACTTTGGTTATTGTAAATGTCAGGTTTGTTGAACATGAATGTGTGGAAACATACATTAAATGTATAAAAATACAACTCGCATGGAGTAAAAAATGAGACAATCTAGCTGAACATTAAATCCTGGAGATTTATTGGTATCACTGAAGAAATCTCTTCTAAATGAAGATATTAGGAGGTGTATTACTGTGTGAAATTTAAAGTACTTTTCTGTATGAAGCAAAGAGAAGGTAAGAGAAACTGAAGGTCTTTTAACTAAATTATGATCATAATGAAAGATGGAACAGATGACTTTTTTAATTCTCAACACTTAATACAATCAATAATAAAAAAGCAGTTTGTAATTAGTAAGGGAAATGTCACTCATTTATAGAAGTTGAGATGTTCTATTTTTACTTATCACTATTCCAGTGTTATTTTTCATATTATGCCTTTTAAAATTTGTCCTAATATTACTGTGATTATGTTTTCATCTTCTTGGTCCTTAGGTCATTCCTGTTTAGGAACTTGTTTGAGTTAGAACACTCAGTTCCTGAAAATATTTCTTTTCAGAGTGCAAGCATTGAGTGATGTGTAAATGTAATTAAATTCAATTACTCGTTTGCTACCATGTGAAATTTTGCTGTATTGCAAATATTTTTCCTTATAACTTGAAAAAAGTGATGATAGTCATAGATTTTACAAATCCCAAGCTTACACATTTTCATTTACAGGAACCAAGTCATGCAGAAGAAATCATTGCTGTCTGGTTTTCAAATATTTTACATGTCCGTCCCTAGACCCATTCTTGAATGCATTTTGCCATGAGATGTATAATTAAAATCTGAGTATACTTTCATGTGCATTCTCACAACAGATGGTATTTTTTGTTTGTTAAAGGAAACAGTTCAGGATGTTCTAAGATTAAAATATATATGTATCTAAACTATAATTGGAGAATGAAAAGTTGTATGGAGGTTATGGTGGATGTGAGGCTATTATTTAAATATATATGTATACATACACAAAGTCCAGGCTCTCACTGTGGCAGATAGCAGAGTAGTACTCACTAATATCAGTGATAGTGACTAAAGAAATTTTCGTTTATGCATTTATGCAGAATAATGTCTGCTTGAAACAATAGTAGTATACATTGTGTCATCAATAGCAAAATAAGTCAAGCAATGAAGAAGCAAAATTTATCAGTGACATGAATACATTTGATGAACTATATGCATTTTATATGTACACTTGTTTTTCTAATCATAAAACATAGTATGCATTTTTACATATACGTATGCATTTGTAAACTGTCATTATTTTAAGAAGCAGTAAGTTCTACATTCTGTGCCTTTAGAATGTAAAAACCTTCTCTTTTCATTTCCATTCTTTAAATAAATCCCTGGAGTTAGAAGTTTAAAATTTTAAAATTCATCATTAACGTACACTGCTTTTTATTAAAGGTTAAAATAATTATTATATTCAATTACCATAATCATTGTTTTCTAGCTGCTGTTGCTTATTTAATGAATATTTTTATATTCTTTGTCATCTAGTTCAGTCCTCTATCATCCCACAGCATCAAGTAAATAGTGCTGTAGAGAGTGATGGTAACTGCACACAGAATAGCAAACCAGAGTTCCAACTATCAAAGCAGTAAAAAAATTACTCTGTAATGTTTATGTTAGAATTCCCTGAAGTGTAGTAACAATAAACAGGAAAAGTGGCTAGAATTAGGCTCCTAAAATTGGTATTGGTTTAAATGGGTTTGAACTTCAGGATTTCGCTGTCTAAAGGCAAATGGAGTAAAGTTTGTTTGTGTATGAGTGTTTATTCCTATGCATTTTGAGAATCCTTAGCTCACCTAATAATTAGGTCTGTGAAACCTAGATACTCACAGCTGGGCTAATCATACTTTAGAGTCTGTATACCTGTAGAATTGTAGGACACAAATCATCTCTTCCTACAGTATTAATCTAGTTTGTCTGATGAATCACACTGTAGAGAGGTATGGTTCTCTTCAGCAATTATAAAAGGCTTCTAGCTCACCAGTACCTAACAAAACCTTAGTTTCCTAAAATCAGGTGAGAGAAATCCAATCCATAATGTCTACATACAATTTTTAGCCTGTTGCATAATAGTAGCAACTTCCAATATTTTCAAGAAAAGTAGGAAAGGATATTGTTAAGTTAGTCCCTACTCATTAGTGATCAACGTTTTAATTTTTTTTTTTTTAAATATCCTGCAGGAATAGAAAGCAGATTGGCAGATTCAGGAGCATTTAACTCAAATCAAAAGAACCAGGTTACCTGTTGGCATCGCAGTATACATCTTGGGTTGCAAATGGCTGGGTTTCATTATCCCCTTTCTTTCTTCAGTATTTTAAGAAACCAAAATGCTTAGGAGGCATTCTCCATAGGCTAATCAAGTGGATTTCATCTCTTTTGTAGTGATATTTTTATGTATTGATCTACTTAGTTTCTGCTTCAGGAGTAACAATCACAGTTCAGGATGATGGAAGGTGTGTGAAGATGAGTAGTGGTGGGTGCTGACATTTCAAACTCTCCATCCCCCAAATAAGAAAAAAATAATTTAAAAAATTGCCAACATATAAAAGGCAGTGGAGAAGCCATTAGACAGTTACATCCTTCCAAAGTATGTGGAAGAGATGGTAAGAAACAGCAATCCGTTGGTTATGATCCTCTTTTCTGTCTGCCACCAAATTTGTTTTGTGCATACTTTTATTTGTTTGCCAGCCTGTTTCTTCACGTCTGCATCAAATTCTGACTGCCTCTGGTGTAGAGGCCCCTAAATCAGCTAAAGGACTATTTTAAAAAGTTATATCAGACTCACACCGGTCTTCACTCTTAGAAAGCAGGGACCTGAATGCACCATTGTTTAATTGTAGAGCTGGGGTAAAAGTCTAGGAAAATTCCCATGTCCTTATGCAGGCTTTCTCAGAGATGTAATTAAATGTAATATTCTCATGTTCATGAAAAGCATTCTTACCTTGCTGATTTGAGGGTACTGTATTTCTTAAAACAGAGCTTTAATCATAAAAAGGCATTTTCCATAAAAATCCATCCTGAACTGATAGTTCCCTCATGATCTCTTCTATTTACATTTACCATAATTAATACTTCAGCCAGCTTATTCCTGAGTTCATTATTGTCCTTTCTGTCACAATCTCTGGTATTACTAGATCCTCACAGAGAGCTTTGTGTATTTTTGAGTTTTCTTTGTTAGTCTTCTCTTCCTAAACTTCATAGGGCAGGCCTGAATAACAGTCCTTCAGACATAATCTCTTCAAACCTCTAAATTATGTCGATTGCCATCTGCTGTAATGCACTTTTGGTCTCAGCTGTGTCCTTCCTTTACAGTAATGTGATTAGTACAAGTGCATACAAGTTTTCAAATGTTGGTCTACCATTACCTCCACCAGGTGCCAGGAAAACATTACACCTCTCATCCCAGTGCCTCTCTCAGGACTTCAGCATCACTGTGTTTAAGCCACAGTGTCTTCTCTGTCTTGGCTCTTGATTCAGGTCCTTCATCCAAGGACTTCAAAGCACCTTTCTAGCCTTAATTAGTTCTGTTTCTGTGTTTGCCTGTCATCACTTCTGTGAGATGACCACAGTAGTTATCAACACTAATAGCCTTATCTGAAGTAATTTATTGTAATTTCCTATATTGTTTCTCTGTGACAGGCTTTGCAACAGCCTTAAATATGACTGGTCTAAAGTATAGCATTGTACCTCAGACCTGGGAAATTTGTTTGAAGAAGTCTTAGCTTGAAACCATGTGATTTAATTTTAAAACTGGCAGTACTACAACATTTATTTCAGCTGTCTAGCCTGAGGCCTACTGTTGTCTTTTTTAGATATTCTTCTGTTTTTCTTTTTCCAAATTTACCATTTCCTTTCTTTTTAGTATTCTACCTTTTCAGATTTTTTTTTGTTATTGCTCTGGATGGCTGTGGTGCAATGTGGTTTGGGGTACTTGCTTTCTGAAACATCTTTTGCCATCTAGTTACTTCTTCAGTAACAATAAAAACACCTTTGTCTGTGCACTTATTCTAATTTTAAGTACATTCTGCATAACCACTCTGTTTCCTACCTCCAACAGTCAAGGAGCAGGATGCACAGGTGAGAGTCTCTTCAGACTAGTTACAGACTGGAAATATCTACATTTTCCAGTATACATATAACAGCATTTTCTCAGAAACTTTTTTTCTGTATTCTCACACAGGATCCATTTCATTACAGTTCACTTAGGATATTTGCCCAGCCAGATTATTTTATAATTGTAAAGTTTATTTTCAACACTGCTAAAGAGAGTGAAATGTCTAATTTTTTTGTATTGCAACAGATACCAGTAAGAGATATTAGATTTTAGGATACTGGTTTTCATGTCAGTTATGAGATATTTAAAGAATGTGGTCATTAAATGATAATTTTTTTCAAATATTAAAGAAATATCGAACCCTTGTGTATATGCTTCTTCTGACATACTCTCATCCATTCTTCCATTTCTCCCATTGTATTTCATTCTTGCAGATCTCTGGCTTTAATGAAATTAAAAGGGATTTGTTATTTAAATATAACTGTGATATCATCATACCTGTGTAGCGGACTGGTTTATATTAAAGAACACAGTTCATAATTTTGGTTGCATAACAAATGTGACAAGTCTTTAGAAGTATTTTAGTCTAGCAGCACCCACAATTCACAGAGCAGTGGGAAAGTAGACAAGGGAGATGCTCTTAACCTATAACATCTTCTAGAAGACCAGCAACTGGCATTCTGTGCACTCTGTTGTTTACTTTTGCTGTATTGCTTCATTTTCAGCTTTCCTGAAATGCAGTACTTCCAGCAAGAGAACGTAAGGAAAATTCTTACAGATGTTCTGTTCTGCTACGCCAGAGAAAATGAGCAGTTGCTTTATAAACAGGTAATGAAAATACTGTACAGGTGGCATTCATTGACTCAACATTTTCTATATGGTTTGACAATAATGTAGCTCTGTTGTATCTGAAGTTGTATCATAATGGTGAAGTAATCAAAGAGCTGCTTGTCAGCTGGTTGGTAAGTAATTTCATTGAATAACATATGCTTTTTCCTCATAACACAGTACCTCAAATCGTTTTCTTTAAGGTTGCTAAATTTCCTAACTTTAAATTTCTTTATAAACATCTTTTTCTTTGTCATCAGTTAAGAAAAAAAAAAAAAAACAAAGAAAGGCTTTCTCTGTTTAGGTAAAGAAGGAAAATACACAGCAGGGTTAAAGATGGTACTGAAGAAAACAAAAAGCATAAATAGTGACTTCTGAAATTTAGACAAAGTTTACTATTTTAAGTTTTATGTAATACTTTAATTTCTTCCCCAAAGTGCTAAAGCCATGCAGTATATTTGCAGATAGATCTTTATCTAACCCTGCATACAATGCAGCTGACAAAATCCCCTTGAGTGAAGGATAAAGGTGCTGCAAAATACCACTTTTACATTGTCTCGGTTTGGAAGACAGGCGTCTGCTAAGGAAGGTGGAAACCTGCCTTAGAATAGAGGATATGACCCCCTCCCTCCAAATTGTTATAACTTCAAAATCAAAGGCTCTCAGGCAAAGATATGGGAAAAGGAATAACAGTTCTTTACTGGTATCTATAACGAGGAAAACAAGCAACAATAACAGTAGCAATAACAAATAAACAAACCAGAAGCCCGGTGGCAGCTTTCTCTGGGCTGCCAGACACCGCCCCTCCCCTTTGGTGCAGTTACGGTCACGGCTGGCAGGGGGCGCTGTGGCGCGAGCTCAGCTCCTCGGTGATGGCGGACGGAGCTGAGGGCGAGGCGGCTGCACGGCGAGTGGAGCTGCAGCAGGGAATCTCAGGGCAGCAAACTGGGCAGCAGAGCTTGTCCACTCGAGTGGGTGAACAAAAGGGTAGCACAGACTCCAGCAAGGAAGAAAAGCACAGCAGTGCTGTGGCAGCAGCAAAGGGAAAGAAGAAACAGCAGCTGTCTCCTCCAACAGGTCCTGGGGACAAGTGTGTCTTTGCCCACGGCCAGCCACCTTTTTCTTCTCTCGCCACATCCGCTATGTTTTAGTCTCTTAAGTGCGTTTTTGTCCCTTAAGTACCCAGTTGTTATCTCTTAAGTACCCAGTCGTTAAGGCTCATTAAGGTATCTGCTAGCCACAGGATGGAAAAATTCCCAACCTCCAACATACAGTTACTTGAAGGAGAGTCTGCTCAGACCATTTTTGATACAATGGTGAAGAAAGCCTTAATGTTGCACTAACTCTGCATCCACAGAGTTAGTAAGTTAATTAATTTAACATTTGTTCTGAAGATTTTGAAGTAAGTATAAACATGATACTGTATTCATATAGCAAGACCAACATGCAGAATATCAACCCAAGTGTATTTGTTTCTTCACACATCGTATGCTGAGTAGAGACTGACAAACTGAGGGATACTCGTGCATGGACAAAGGATAAACTGTAGAGCAGCCAACTTTAGGTAGACAGAGAATTTGTCATGACAAACAATACAGAGATTCAGTAAATATGAAGATTTTTATAAAACAGTCTATGAGTTCAGGTATGGTCTGTGACCACCCTGTCCTCAAGCCAGAGAATAGGGTTATTTCATGGAAACAAAGGACACTTGAGTTGAAGGAACAGTTACTTCTGAAGAATTTCTTACAGACTATATAAAAAATGGAGTATATAGTTATCAAATATATGAAACATCTATCAGCTGGTTATTTCTCATGTTTGAAAGACAGTGAGTAAGGAATAAGTCTTGCATAAGAACAATGAAGTCGGATCTAAGAGCTGTATTTGGAAGGGCACTACTGAAAAAAAACCCTTAGCAGTATTTAGCCTCCTCTTTCTAGTGAACATAGGCCAGAGTACTGATGATGGGAAAATGGAAGAACACATTCCAGCTAATTTAGTCTATCATTCATTGAACAAGAAGTATTATTTTACTCTTTGATATAACTTAAAAGGACTTAATTACCCTCTGCTCATATTTAAAATCCTCTTGATTCCTTACCAAGAAATAATACCTTACTATGTAGGGATGGAATATTTAGCCAGATCAAATTTAAAAAAAAAAAAAAAAAAGCCCTGCGTTTCATCACAAGCTGTTAAAGCTATTATTTTCTACTAGGTGACACCCCGTTTAACATAGACCATATTGTTAATAGTTATGGGATTTTATTGAATTAATGAGACTGTTATCATGTAGTAGAATGTCTTGCTGAGTTAATTGAAACTGCAGAGATTATATAAATGGTATTAATGAACTTTGACTGCCTGATGCCTCAGCTTTAATAAAGACTGCTTGGTGGGCTAAATGAACATAGGCAGATAAAAGAACAGGTTCAATTTTGTGAGCCTACAGGCTGTTGGCAAAGAAAACTTCCTTACCTCTATTTTCAACTGGTGTGCATCAGTAGTGTGGTAGTTCCAGGAAGGGGTTGCTACAGGATGAAGAAGAGAGGAAGTGCAGAAAATTAAATTTATTTGGATCATGAAAAACTGTTGATTTAACTTCTCTGAAGTGTGTTCAGTATATCACCCAAGTCTTGTGGTGCTGTGCCAAATCCACAAGGTAGCATATGATTGTCGTTTTCCTCTGTTGTTCTGGACATATGATACTTTTACTTTTGTCTTACCTCATTTTAAAAGGGTAGGTTTGTTTAAAAAAAGGTGGGTATTTAAACAATAATGCTTCTTTTAGCTTATTAGTAAGATCCTCCTTTTTTGTCCCGATGCTCCTCTCTTTCTACATAACATTTTTTTTATGTCTGCCATTACCCTTCTCTGAATTAGCTGAAAAGAAATAGTCTATGGTAGCATATAGCAGGATATGATTTTTTCCTTCTTTTATCAAATACCTATCTAGTAGTCCATCTCCCTGATGTAGTGTTTTTCCCAGACTCAAGCCCCACTTCCCGTAATAATTTCCACTACATCGAACCCTATCATATTTTTGAGAAAATAATGAAGGTTACCATTAATTCATCAGTAGCAGGTCATCTCCAAGTTGTTGTCTCCACAATGACCCGAATACAAAGCCCACATTAAGGAGCTTGTATTCATATGCAGTTTCCATCATGGGGACTGGCCCTGTCCATCCATGAGAATTCCTCTGTCTCATTTCTATGACCACATACAAAAGATACAGTTGCCATTAGAATAATAAAACTTGGCCAATGAATGAAGACTGATACTTCTGTCTGTCAACATCTGCCCAATGTTATCTTCCAAAATATCTGGAAAAAGTTACAGTCCCTTGATAATTTGCATGCTTTAAACATTCTGTTGAAACTATTACGTAGCATCAGCATACAGTCTTATAAGAAGCAATCAATAATGTTTGTTTAATATGCATATATGCATGCAATTTGTCTTTGTAGTAGTGTTTGTGGGTTTTTTGGCCAGCAAGAAGGAACAGTTTATTTGATGAGGAAAAATATGTTCTATCCCTAGTCAAATGGAGTAGAATGTTGTGGAGCTGTATTACAGATTTTAAAGGCAGAATCTTTCCTGGGATCACTGAATTTTTAAATAGGAGCTGTAAATATAAAATCTAAAGGGAATAGTGTATTATTGTACTTAAGAATATGTAAAAGCTACTCTTAGAGTTCTTTTGTAAGACTGGTGCCAGAATTCTGGTCCTAGTTACACTGAAAAGAAATAGTGAAAATTAAGCTAAATCACTGGCTAACTGTTGGTTCATTATTTGATTGCCCGTAGAGAAGTCAATATAATTTTGAAATGCATTGATTCACTTGTTGCTGTAAAAATGCTATAATTCTAGTTTTCTTTCTAAATCGTAGACTGTATTATGAAATCAACATTTTGTTGTAGCTGGGAGGTGTCATAAAATTATCTGAGCTCTGTCAACTTATTTATTAACACTAAAGAGTTTTAGTAAACTGTAGCATTGAAAAAATATGTGTGTGCATATTACACTAGTAGCTTTTCTTGCCAAGCTAAAAATCTCTAAACATTTGAAGTATTCTTGTAACTGAAAGATCAGAGGTATCTTTTTGAAATACTGATATTTCATCATCTGTTTGTTTTGGTTTTGTTATATGTGGGCAGCCACATTATGATTCTATTTTATTATAGAGTTGATATATTATTATGTTGGAAGAATGTGTGATGTGCTTTTATCTTTTATAACTAATTCTTATTTTATGTCCTCTTTCTTTTTCTTCAGCTTATCTGTTTACAGCTTAGGTGGTAGTTTTTTTAGATAGGAGAAATGAAAATGCCAAAAACTTTACTATTTCATGTTTAGTATATCAGGGCGAATAAAAGATTAGATGTGGAACTGTTAATTACCCAAGGGCTGTATGTCTCAAAGTACAACCCTGGTTATTTAAATATTTTTGCCCCTTATATATTATCGAATCCTGGACCTTTCTCCTTTGGTATGACCATAATATTTTAAGAAATCTAAATTTGATGATTTGTAATCTAACTCATTTCTTGTCTTTTACATCAGCTTTTGAAATCAAATTTCTATATTTGGTTTATTTTTTATTTTTCTGACTGAGTTTCTATTTTGCCTTCAACTTTCAAAGTAGTCCCTAAAGGTTCAGAAACAGGAAGGAAAAGAAAACATCCAAACTTCAGCCCTGCCATTGAGGCTGTAGCAGTCATCTTAGTCCTGAAGAAATTAAAATTGGATTTCATAGGATATTAGTGGATGGTATAGAGAGAGACGATCAAAACTATTGTCAAAATTGTCAAAAACTATGCATCCAAGCATACTCAAAATAGTTAATGACGTAGAGAGGGCTTCCACATCTGCCTCTTGGTTCAGTTTGGATCACTTAAGGAAAATGCCCATTATTTCCAATAAAAGTTCAAGGTTTTTAGTAGTTAATGGATCTGTACATGTGAAGAAGCTGCTAAGCTAACTTACTGGTGTTGAACACTCCTCAGATGCTGTATGGAGTATCAACTGATAACACCAGCAAAGCAGCAAGGTAGCTCGCAGGCATGTAACACATCCAGTGTTCATATCTGTCCATCACTGAAAGGGCTGGAAAAGTAAGTGCAGAAGCTTCCTGGCTTGGAAGTGCAACCATTAAAAGTACAACAGCTCCTGTCAGGAGACCCATCATCTGAGTCCTGACAGCAACCTGAAATGCTGATGAGCTTGATGGAGCAGCCCCAGTGCTCGTTCTGCAGCAGTACAGATGAGATAGTCTTCCTGGAACCCCTGTCTGCCCAGAGCACTCACTTAAAGTTGGGACTGAGGCTACACTTGATAAAATAGTTGCACTCTTGAACTGGAGCACTGCTGGCAGCACGTTCTTCCTCTTCCAGCAGGGCAAGGACTCCATCCAGAGCCAGTCCTAGCAGGGGAAGCCTTTCGCAAATAGCTACTCTTATCTCCTCTAGAGTCTACTGTTACATATTTATTTATGGTTTTGGAACATTGTAAAATACAAAATAATTTTAAATTTTGTAAATTTTCCCTATTGCAGGTCTCTGTACCGTAGATCATTATTATAATTATCATAAATAAAATTCATATTTATGAACATAGACCTTGAAGTAAACTGCCAGGTGCAGGGTTGCCTACCATTGCCAATTTGTTGTGGGTTGTGTTAGAAAAAAGGAGACTAACTTGTTTCTGTATATTGTAGAAGAATAAACACTTGGATTTAATCAGAATTTAAGATAAAAGCCATTGATTATGAAACTGTTCTGTTAAGAATATGAATGAATGTTCATGCTTTTAGTTAGTCTGCACCTAATATTGCTGTCTGCCTTATGCGATGCATTAGGAACTACTATATAACTGGAAAATCTAAATATAGTTACGCTTTTCCTTTTGTATTTAGGGCATGCATGAACTTCTAGCTCCCATTGTCTTTATCCTACATTGTGACCACCAGGCTTTTTCACATGCCAGTGAAGCTGCACAACCAAGGCAAGCATTGCATTTTATTTGTATGAAAATCCACTTTCTTTAAAAAATAAGTTGGCTGAACTATAGCTTATAAATATGTGTTCCGTAATTCTTTGTTTATAATTCATAAATTAATATCAGATTTCTTTGTATCCTTGTGCTTTGATAGGAATATCCTTGTTTCATTTTTCCTACTACAGCTTCTGAAATTTAGACATTGGCCCCTTCACATATACTGTCTGGTGATAAAATGGGGAGACAAGAAATCTAAGGAAAACTGTAATCTAAAAGCTTGCATACCTACCTGCAGTTCCACCTGATCCTTATTGCCAGAAGTGGTTTTGTTTTTGTCATTGTGGAGAGGAGACAGATTAGTGAGCTACACTCATAGAGTAGACATATTACCACCAACTCTCTTTACTCGTATCTTAAAAGGGGAAATAATTATTGAAGACAAATTGTTGTGTTTGATATTTCTTTCATCACCTGCAGTGTTGTACCTGTGATATTCAACTATTCTTTGACTTGGTAGTAACATTAGGTTTAGCTATTGAGCCTCCATTTCACTCAAAAGTGTGTATGTGTGTATGCAGGCAGTCACAATTATATGTATAAAATATTGCATCATACATGATTTTCTGCATTTTTTCTTGCTCTCTATGTAAGGCTTTTGTTTTTATTTAAACAAAGTAAGTAACGAGCAAACAAAAAACAAAACAAACAAACAAACAAATATATTTAGGCCATTTCATTTGGTTTTTTGCACCCTACTCTGGAGTCCAGTAGTGAATAAAAACCAATTTAGGTATGTGTGCAATATAATATAACCTCCGTGAGTACCCGTCAAGATGACTGCCCGAAGGCAGTAAAGCATTAAGATGATTATTTACAAGTGTGTGTTTCTATTCAATATCTGTCCTTAGATATCCTAAAATTACCTAGAAGATGCTCTTCAGTGCTAAGTAACTTAAAATAACCATGTGTTATGTACAGCATTCTGTTCCATCCCCACTGAAAAAGTAGAGCTAAGCAGCAAAGTAGATGGAAAAGAGGCGCTGTCACTGATTAATTGCTGTTAAAGTACAATAAAAATACAGGCTATTAAAACAAAATAAATTAATGTTTTGATACTGCATATTTGACCAGGAACCATATTTTTTTTTATGTTTGGGACAAACAGTGATAGATTGTGCAGCAATCAATTATTCTAGATCAAGCATATTCAAATAATACATTGTGACATTCAGTAATTTGTTATTTGGAATAATTAGATGGTTACTTCATTGTAGTGCAGACAAGGCAGCTAATTTGTTTTTGATCTTTATAAAAAGGAAAGACTTCATTTGTTCAATGGAGTTGCTCTTTTTAATTAAAAAGGCTAGTTTTCTCACTTGCACTTTATATGAAAGTTGGCTTATAAATACATAATAGTACATGCAGAACGCTGACCAAAAATAAACATTCACATTTGGATTGTTCACTGTTGCCTTTTTCAGCGAGGAAATGAAAGTTCTTTTGAATCCTGAATATCTGGAACATGATGCCTAGTAAGTTTGGACATGTTTCTTTACATTTACTTTGCTCTTATTTGTAATACATTATTTAACACCAAGTTTCTGGGTTGTTCCCTTTCAGTGCAATGTTCACACGTCTTATGAAAACTGCAGAACATTGGTTTTCAACTTTTGAACATGACAGTCAGAAGGTAAAGATTGCTTTAAAATGTACTTATTGTGGTTTTAAGATGTGATTTTAATGTGATTAATGTTATTTAAAGCTAATTAGACATCTCTTAACTTGGTTAAAGCATCTCAAACAAATTTACAATCTTTAAAGGTTCTTCAGAATTTGGTCATAAGGACTTGTGGGATGTCTTCCATGTGAGAGTTCCTATCTGTTGAAAGATCACTTGGTAATCTAAAGCAAGTGTGCAAGCACAGATTTTTCTGTGTATGAGTGATGATCTTGCATAACATTTGGAAGAGTGCCTGTTATAGGCACTTCTGTGTGCCCAAAACCTGGACAAATGTCATGTTAAATAAATGCCTTTAAGTAAAGTATTAAGGCTTGAATTATTGTCAGCTGTTTACAATACAAACAATTTTCTGTGAAACCGAAACTTTAACTGTAGACTGTCCATCAAAGGTCAGGGTGTATCTTTCTCTGTCATAATCACTTTATTTCCTTCATTTTTTCTTCTTAACCTTAGAATATTCAAACAGAGGGAATGTCTGTGCCTTCAGATCTCTTGTGTG
This sequence comes from Dasyornis broadbenti, assembly GCA_013397935.1. Taxonomy (NCBI): domain Eukaryota; kingdom Metazoa; phylum Chordata; class Aves; order Passeriformes; family Dasyornithidae; genus Dasyornis; species Dasyornis broadbenti. Next base: position 881,273 of record VZRN01004254.1, on the reverse strand, counting down.
TCTATACAGACACCACTGAATTTAGTATATTGCTGCTTTATAAAAAAACTTTTGCAGTGTTCTGAGTTTAGTTCTACAAATCTCTCCTTTGCAGGGACCTACTAGAGAGCATCTAGTCCTTGACTGAAATGTTTCATGCATGGCATGAAGGATAATTCCCTCATTCAGTTGCTTAAGATTTCCTTTAAATGCTTCTTTTCCTGTCTCTTTCCATCTTTATGTTTCTCTTTTTTTTTTTTTAATGCTGGAAAATTAATTGTTTGATGAGGCATATGTAGAAGTCTCTAGCAAAATATTTTTAACAGTATTATGGGCCATGCTGAGACTTTCAGTGTATTATATGCTAAAAGATTTGGCCTCCAGACTTAGTTTCAACTTGTTTCACTTAAGCATTTTTCACATAGACCATGGAGAGAATATCTAGAGTTAACAAAAACTTAGTAAGAATTTAGTTGCTTCTGGATGTCCATATGTGTGCACCAAAACCTATAGTTGCAAACTGTAATTACAGAGTACTAGTTTGAATGATGGTTTTGCCAGTCTAATGAAGAAAAAGTTGTTCACCCAAGATTCATATAAAAACATCTATTTTCTTTAAATATTTAAAATATTATATATTTTATCAGATATGGAGCATTGGCATCTTGGCCTGAGCTATCTACAGTTATAAATTATTTGGATTTTTATATAATTTCAGTAGCTAGGGATAAAGCATATGAGATACAAATTTTATGAACTTACTTCATAGGCACTTTTATTTCAATAACAAGGCCATGAGATATGTTTCTCTGAGTGTAGCTTTTCAAAATTCAGTGTATTCAAATGTATTTGTTCCAATTTCTGTGACAGAGGTGGTGAAGTCTGAGGTTGAATTTTATTCCAGGAAATAACTAGGTCTGCTTACAGATTTGCAGTGCTTGGGTAGAAGGTGAAAATTTACATTGCCCTTTTCAGTCCTTTCATTGCAAAATATTAACAATGCAAAGAGAATGGATTAATATCTAGTTGTTTGTTCTTGTTCTTTGCAAACATGTATAATCTTTAATAATCCTTTCTTGTACATATGCCTTTTACAATCATGACCTTGAGGGTTAGCTACGTAATAAAGTCTGAATCTTCACAAAGGAAGCAATGAAAGCATGTGCTCTGAGAGACATGTTACATTTTACAGCCTCTAACAGTTGTTTCCATTACTCCCAATTGCCATTAGAGGAGCTTCTCCAGCTACTCCATTCCCTAGTGGTTAATGAGAGAAATCTGTCCGCAGTTTATACTTGTACTATGTCCTAGCCTCTCTTTACTGCTGTAGCATTTGTTTCCTAAATGCATGCATATATAAATTGTATTAGTATCGACTACCAGCCATTCCAGTTCATGTTGTGTTAGGTAATGTTTTGTGACAGGACTTGGTGACTCTGTTCCTGATACTTGGCTGAAGTTTTTAGCTGCATTTCACTGGTATTCATATTTAAACTGTTCTTGGGGGTGAATCTGGTGCTCTCCTATAAACAAGTTAGCACATTCCCTCACTTTTCGTTTTACTGTGAACCACATCCATTTAGGATTGTTCACTTATATTTCTTGTAAGTAATAGATGACTAAACACATGCACTCAAATTTTTTTGCAAGAGCTCACAAAAAACCCCCAGATGTTTTCTCTCACATAGCAAATAGTTATATAGTGAGTGTGAGCAGGGGCACAGTATTGTGTTGTCCATTTGGCTTTAGGCACTGGCACTGTGAATCATTTCTAGTTAAACATTTTGGCGCCTTGGTTTTATTAGTTTATTTGAGCATCTTTCTGTTTGAGCTGTTTGTTTCACACCAGCTATGTGATTTTTGGAGCAATTTCAACTGTCTAGAGGTATTGTCATTCTCTCAACCAAATTGCTTGAGAGAAGACAACAGACATGACTTTGTTGCACTCTAGTCATCCACCGAGCTTCTTGGTGGAGTACATGGAATCAGGAGGCATGGACAGGCAAGGCTTTGTTGTTGGCTGCAGCTGCTTCTCACAGATTCTGTCATGCCTTGAAGATTTCTGTTAATAGGGTTAATTTCTGAGATGCTGATAAACTGCATTTTGATGGATACCATTTACTTATCTCATGCTTTTAGAAATGGCAAGCCAGCATATAGTATTGGATGCACTTAGCCATGTTTGATAGTCAGTCTGACAGTCAGCAGTGTGTCAGTGCTGTATTATGCCAAGGTGCACAAATGCTGCAAGTGACAAATAAGTCCAATTTTGGCACAGAGGATGCTTGCATTAGTTTTGATATTGACAATCTTTCTACACTTGAGCCAGGGTTTAATAACTTGTCTTATAATTTTGTAAAGATGCCTTTAAACCCACAGACAACTAACGGTGTAAAGACTAACCTGAGTAATAGCTAGTCTTGTCATATTACAAGTTCAAATGAGCAGAGAGATTCTGATGTTGAGATTTCCATATAAGGTTTTATGCCTATAATAAAGAAAAGCTAAAAGCACAGGTCTTCTGAGTCATCGGTGATATGAAAGCATGCAGTGGTCAAGCTGAAGTTATGGTCAATTCGAGTAAACCCGAAAAAAGTTCATACACCAGATCTGTGTCAAATAATAGAACGTGCACAGTCTACAAATATTTAGAGTTCCAGATTTTCATGGTTAGCTTCAAAGATAAATTCATATGTTTATGAAAATAATTAATGTAGACTGACATTTAACATAGGCAATGTTACCATATCATGCTTTAAGAATGGTTTTCTGTATAGAAGAAGATTAATGGATACCTATTTTCAATATTTTGCATTCTAGCATATGACCAAGAAAAAAATGAAATTAGTCTGAAATGGTAGGAAATAGCTATACAATGCAGAAAAAAAAATTCAGGGTAGAAAGAAGGCTGCCCAACTTGGTAAAAAAGAAGTTAACAGAATAATTTAAAAAATAAGGTAGGAGAAATATCCTTACTCAATGTACCTGCAGCTGTGAAGAACTTCAGTATTTAAGTAAGTAGCAGCACTGCATATTGGCCTCTAAGACACTAGATGCTTTATTTTAAATTCCTATTTGTTAGAACAGCCAAGATTTTGAATGAATACATGCCACGTGAACGAGCTTTATTTGACAGTCTGAGGGAGCTTTTGTCAAGTGATTTGCTAGAGTATCTTAAATGAATATGTCTTGGTACCACAATACCATGGTTAAACTACCACTCTATAATAGATCAGTCCCTTTGCTGCAATTGCCATAGCAAAGCAACAATTAAGCAGATTTTAAGATACAGTTTATAATCAATCACGTCCTTAAATAGAAACATATTACCTGAAATCACTGCTCAGCATCCTATCATATTTTCTGCAGTACAGAAATCGAATAATTAAGAAGAGGTACTTCAAACAAAGAAGATCAACATTAAAAAATAGACTTTTTGGTAGATACTATTAAATGTTCACTGTCCATTTGAATGTTAAACCATGTTGTAAGTGATTTTGAAATAACCATAGGAAACAAACTTGGGAATAGCTTATACAACAAAACCAAACTTTCTTTGTTATTGAATGTTAAAAATAATGCTCTTTTCACCATATTAAAATAAGTGAATTTGTATTTTAACAATTTTAAATACAATGAAGTCTCCTGAAATTATTAACCATTTGAGGCTGGATAATTCTTCTCTATTAATATAGTGAGAAAGGCGTAGAAAAACAGCAACTGTTTTTTAAAGTGAAGCTTTTTGGGTCAGAGGTCATGATGCCAGATTGTGGCAAAGTCATTGCAAAATTCGTCTCTTCTTACTTTTCCAATTTTCCCTCTTTTATAACCTTAACATTGTTTCTAACAGCTTAATCTCTACTTTCCTGTCCCCGTATCTTTCTCTTGATAGCTTTGACTTGCCCTTTTTTATTTCTCATTCTTGTTTTCACGTTTCCTATTCAGTGCAGTTCATTACTTACTGCATTTCTTTCTAGCATTCTGTCTCTTGTTCAATAATACTTCACTCTTTTGCAAGAACAAATTTAAAGCAGTGTCATGTTCAAGGATACTTATACTCCACTGGTTTTCACTTGATGTGTGTTGTGTTTTAGATCATGGCACAGTTTCCACAGCCCTCAGGTCCAACCAACTGGTGTCTCATTGTTCTAGTTCTTTTTTCCTTTAAAAGTTTCTGATGCTTTATCAAAGCTGTGTAGGTTTTAAGGTACAGCCACCAGATTTTCTGTGCAAGGGAAGCCTGTTTAGAAGGGATTGTTTGAAAATAAGTTACTTCCTAGTTGCTGTGCAATTTATTGTCCTCTGAGGGCATATATTCTCTACTGAGTTACCATTCATCTGCTTTATTCTGGACTGACTCAGACTGCTGATATTAAAGCTAAAATAAAGCTGTCAACACTTTGTCAGAGCATGAAAAGTAAAGTATGCACATAAAAATTGATGTGCAGAATGACGGGCACTCCTTGGCACTCCTGGGAAGGGGAATCCCACAATACCTTCCGCAGAAGTGGATACCTGAAATTCCTCTTCTGTTGGAAAAGAAATTACTTATTACTGTGTTTATTTGGAAGCCAGTGTTTACAACAAACGAATCTCCTGTACACAGTCCGTTTAGACAGTCAGGCTTCATGGGTTTTTCTTTTTTTCACCCTGTTTTCTGTGTCTGCAGGAGAAAGATGTGATGATAACACCTATGCCCTTTGCAAGGCCGCAGGACTTGGGGCCATCCATTGCTATTGTTGCAAAAGTAAATCAAATTCAGGATCATCTGCTGAAGAAACATGATATTGAGCTGTACATGCATTTGAATCGACTGGAAATTGCTCCACAGATTTATGGACTGTAAGTGTTTGCAAAGCATTATTTAATTTAATTCCTTGGGGGGGTTATTTCACTATATTAGGAATTCTTTCCCCTTAAATTTTGGGTTAGAGGAATGGCACTGAAAGAAGGTCTGATCTCTTAGAACTCATTTGTTTTGCAGCATTACAGTAAATGCCACCCTACGGTTGTAGTTGTGACATTGGCATTTCCAGTGCAGATAGTGTCCATTCAGCTACATATTAGAGACTCTGATGAAAACTCCTGTATTTACTGAATCAAGTGCAGAGTCTACTTGGAGTTTTGCTATAAGAACACATGGGATAATAGGACACAAAAGACTATTAGCATTGACTTGTTTATTTACTTAATTTTATCACCAGTTTAGTATCAGTGAACTTTGCCCTATTGTATTATGGGGTTTTGGATGTTGGTAGTACAGGGAGATGGGAGGGGCATCTTAAAAGTAAGGGCATGGGTATAATAAATTGTCTGTGTACAGAATCAGCCCAGGTATTCCCTTTTCCATGGAGCTGCTTCATATCCAGTCAGCTGGTTGTGTATTGTATACCCCCCTTCCAGGGGTGGGACTTTGGATGTGGCTTTATCCGTGTGTTTGGGCAGCATGGAATCCAAACCATTTATAGCTGCTGTAGTCAGTCTGGGTCAACACAGAGTGTGCAATTTGTGTGAACCATGAGAAATGGTGAATTGGCTGTGGTTTTGAAGAAGCATCTTGCCTTCATCGTCTGGAATTCTAGACATTTGATTAATTTTGATCATTCCTTAAGGAGTTGGCAAGCCATACGTGCAGTTGCAGGGGCAGAAAAAATGACACTTTTTTTAAATTATTTTTTTGCAGTGATTTAAAGTAAGATTGGCTTTGCCTTATAATGACAAAAGAAAAAAAAATTATAGGTGTGAATTTCCAAATGCAATTGTAGAATATAACAGCTCAATAGAAAAAAGAGAAAGGGTAGGAAAAGGTGACTGTGTAAATGTCAGGCCGTAACTTCAGTACTTAACACTAAAGTCTAATTTGATGTTACTATAAAATGAAAAAATACTGCAACATAATACACTCTCAAGAGAAGAGCTGAACTACTTATTAGTAACTTACATTAGGAAGATAAATGTAATTCTACAAAACTTACTTAAATACATTTTACAGGTACAAGTTACATGGGGAGGGAAAATCAGGCAAGTAAACTCAAGGTATTAAAAGTACAAAGAGGACAGATTGTCATAATATTTTTTGCATAGTGTATTTTTTTAATATCTTCACTAGTCTGGAAAAGAAAGCAAGCATCCCTAATAAACTTCAGGGATAGTAATGAATAAGTAGGCTGTATAAATATAAAGGAAAATAAAAATACATTGTTTCATTTATGAAGACTTATGAAAACAAAGAGTGAATAAAATAAGTTAAACTTCAGAAATTTGCAAACAGATATTTTGGGGCAAAAATAATTTGTAATGTAGGTATTCACGTCAGTTTAAGATTTTGCCTTTCAGTAAGAGAAATAATTGGAAGAAAAAATTATACTTTAGCTCTAAACATAATATTATAATAACAGAAGAATGATGCATTCTGGTGTGGCATAAATAGAACTGAATCTGAATAAAGAAATTTACAGTTAAGAGAATGAATTATGAGAGAAAGCTTCAGGCTGCTTATCAGGAAAACCTTACTAACAGGGAGCTGTTAGACTGTAAAATAATATATCAAAATTAACAAAGGAAAAACTATCAGAATATTTTAAAAACAGACTTTGAAAAGCTCTCAGAAATGGGTGGTATCATACAGACAGAGACTGCATTGGCAGAAGAGGAAAGTAGGTTACCTGTGAGGTCATATCCTTCTCTGATTTCTGATTTAATATAGAGGACAAGAGAAAAAGAAAGGGAAAGGAGTATGACTGTGTTGTATTATTCTCACCTTTAATCATGTCTGAACCTTCAGAGTAGTAACTCCCAGTAGTGAGCCAGCTGACAGTCTGAGATGCTGTATCTTTTCCTGTATTTAACATTTCTTGAACTAGAAACAGCATTTCTTAAACAACATAAGTTATTAATAATTGCTTAACCTAACCAAAGTGCAGAATTCATCTGAGTTTTTTGTTGAAGTTTACTGTTTTGCTGAAGATTTACCAACAATAAATATTCATCTGTCAGCCTTGATACCACTCAAAAAATATACAGATGGTAGAAGGAAGACTGGGAACTTTGCTCAAAAGATATTATGGCATTCCTGGAGAACAGGATCAACATGAAAGGCCTGTATTTAGTAGCAGTCTACCCTAACCTGTGCAAGTCATAAAGTTCACTTATTTTAAGATACAGTATTTTATACTTTGCATCCTTCTATAACCTTCCGGGGCAAGGCAGAAACAATTCTTTGCATTTCCATACAGTTGATTCTATCCTTTGATATTTTCAAATGCTTTTTATTTTTCAAACACTAGCGACACTTGTTCTGTTGGGAGGTCAGGTACCCTAGCTGGTTGTACCATGTTCTGAACATTTCCATGTTCAGAAACTGTCCTTTACAATAAAAAGTGGTTATACACTTCCTGAAATTATGCTTACCTGCTTGCAAGGCCAAGTTTAACAGGCACTTCAGTATATGTGGTACAACTTAACTAATTTTGGTTGCTGCCCAGTTTTGAAGTTTTAGCTCAAAGCAATAGATTGCCTTCTCTTCCAAAGCACTGCAGTGAACAGACTTCACATTCCCTGGCTGTCTCGTTCCATTGCTGATTGGGAAGAGAACCCAGTTAGGTACAGCAAGGTATATTGAGGTCCTGGCTATACCATACTTCAGTGCTCTGGAAGTTCAAGTTGGTGTCATAGACAGCAGCAGCCTTAGCACAAGAATTTCTGTATCTGGACATTTTGAGACTGCACTTTTATTCACTTGCAGTCAGCCTCTGCTTGTCCCTGTGATAATTATTCAGCTGCTATTAATATCAGCTGAAATGGAACCAGCAATACTGAGATAAAGGTTTTGTGCCTTATCATTCCTCAGTCTTCTTTCTTTGCCATGTGTCTAGCCTGGACTCCAAGATAATGTTTTGCAGAATAACATTGTTTCATGCTCATGGTAGTATTGTGAATAGTCTAACCAAACTATAATAATTACCTAATCATATCTAATTTTGTACTTTGTAAAGTCAAGTACAGGAATGGTTTGAAAATAAAATGGAATTGATTACATTAACAGTTCACTGACAGGCTTCCTGATAATAAACTTTTCTCCAAATAAAAAGAAAAAATTGCTGGGATTGAACATAAAGATTGGATACTCCGAAGGGTTGATACATTGAACATTCAGTTTAATTTTAAAATTAGATGAGTTAACAATGATTAATGTCCTAGATTAAATGGTACTTTGCTGTTAATTTCTTTGACCCTTACATCTAATTCTTGTTAACGTACAAAATAATTATTGCAAAACGATACTGCTTTTTCTGCAGTGGTCAATGTTTGAGGGAAAAATTAAGCAGGTTGTACTCTCAGCTTGAGAAAGGACAGGGTTTGAGGAAAGTCTTCATATACCTGTATTTTAGGACATTTTCTTCCATTTAAAGGAATTTGTTGTCAGCAATTTCTTTTACATTTCACTGAAAAGATGGATGAATTGGAAAAGTCGCACATAATATCATTATTACTACTTTATTTTATGTACTGAGGGTGAATTATATTGCACCAAATGAATTTCTCATGGAACTGCTTGCAATAAGTACAGCCAGGTCATGTAAATATATATGATACAGTTGTTTAGAAATAATACACAGAAAGATAAGGACAAGGCATAAGGATAAAAAGCTTTATTTAAGAACAAAAATTAAATGTTGACATAAACTCACCAGCTTCTGCATCATAACACTGATGGCAGCATTATACTGGTAAAGCAAACTCTTGCTAAGCACATATCCAACAGACAATAAAGCACATGCAGAAGCAAGCGTAAATATTTCATGATGGCTTTAGCTCAGTACAGAAACGGCCTTCTCAGAACGTTCAGCAGTGATGACTCTGCCTCCTGCTGCCACTCTGCTCTGCGGCCATCAATTAGAGAGATGCTGCCCACTGCAGCTCACAGCCCTGTAGGCTGGGACCACCATGGCACTTCAGGAGGAAGCCTATCTCAGGAAGCAAAGATATAAAAAACAAAAGAGAAGGGTGCAAACTAAGTCGCAGGGCAACTAGGCACGAGTGTGGATTTGGAGATAGTGTTGGAAAGGTTATGTTACAGTAAAGTCAACAGCAGATGTGCAGTTCCACTATTACTATTCTTAGTTGCTTTGCTATGAGCACTGCTGTGGGGCATCCACCTGTTTTAGTTTCTTGCCCATGCAATTATGGTACCAGGCAGTATTCTTTTGCGTAATCAGATTGGTCTCTGGAGGGAGAATTTAAAGGATTTTACCTGTGTAGTAAAGGAACATAAATCATATTCATTGTAGCCAAAAAAAAAAAAAAAAATCCTCTAGTTATCAGAATAAGAAATCCTTATGATCTACAGAAAAAGTAGATCAAAGATCAGTCTGCTAAGGGGAACTTTTCAGATCATCCAGGGTGCCTGAGTTTATTTTGGATTCTCACACTTCACCAAAAGAAAATGAGATAATACATGACATGGTCCAAATCCATTACATTTCCTCTGTAGCTTTTAATCCAGTGTCATCAATCAATTGGACAGCAATTACAATGAAAGCAACTTTAAGCTATTGTGCACGTAGTAGAGGAACCACCAAATCTGGCCTTGCTATTAAAAGGCAAGTATCTGGCAGTGAGTATCCAGCAATGGGTAAGAATAAGCAAATACAAAGTCTTTCTGAACAAAGCAATAATTCTCGTTTGAATGTCCAGGACCAAATTAATCATGAACTTAGTATCTGGAATTTCTGTTGATTTCCAGTACTTATTTTCTATTTGAATTAAACAAAGCATTATTTATAAAACAGATTTTAATGGACTATAAATCCCAGCTTGTCTGTCAGTAGAGGGCTTGTTGAGGATTTAGCGCCAGATGACCAGACCTTTCTAAGAAAGATTAGTATCCACTGTTGGTCCACAAATTACGAGATACAGTCTACTGGATTTTTAGATAGAACTTTTGGGGGCTGACTCAGGCATCTGAAGATGTCACTATGAATTCTGTCTTGCACAGTGAAAAAAGTACCATAAGAGGAAACCTTTCTAAGTTAGGTGACAGAAGGATACATATCTGAAGCTACTTCAGAAAGTTACCATGTATTTTGATGGAGACAGAGATTGCTTCATCTACTGCTGACATACCAATTGTACGGTGATGATTTACTAATTCAAATTACTTCCTCTCTGCAAATAAATGACAGCTCTTGAAGGTCACGGTAGGTATCTTAACTCAGGCAGAAAGCAGATCCTTCTTAAGTCTAAAAACTGCTTTTCTTGTGTTTTGAAGTGAGGCTACTTATCCGTTCGTGTTCCTAAATGATAGATATCTGTTTCTTGTTGTTGAGTTCCTCAAAAAGCTTTCTAGTTCATTGACTGAAAAAATGTGTATTTCATTTTGTGCTGCTTCTTATTGTGTATTAGGTTGAAAATTACAGTATGATAAACTTGTGATTTTATCCTTTTTCCCAACTGTCACAAATAGTATTTTAGTCTTATCTTTAAGATTTTAACATGTAAATAATGTAAAAGACCACTCTATAAACAGAATGAAGGATTGCTTGAGGTGTCAAAAGTGTTTGTCAGAGTTTTACTCTCCTGCTGCATAATTATGTGCTGAGATGATAATGAGTAGTACTGGATGTCTGTGAGGATGGAATGCAGATTTGTCATTTTGTTGCTCCTTGATGCAGGTGATGTGCTTCCCATATGAAGTACAGGGAGTCATCTTTATCTGGGAAGGAAACAAGCAAGAAAGCTTCCATTTTGACTTTTGTCACAGACCCTAAAAAGAAAAAAAGCTGGTAGTGTTAAACATAAATAGGCTTAAAGACCCCTGGATTTGAATAGAATTAGTATCTCCTTAAACCTGTGATGAATTTAGTAGGAATATAGACAGAAGTTTGGAAGGCTGTCTTTGTCTTTTTTTTTTTATTGTTTTTATACTTATCTAGACAGTAGCTGTTGACTATAAAAGCAGCACAATATATGGAGAAGTTCTACTCCAGTAAGGAATTAAAGGTACCGTATATGAAGTATTTACTTACCTTTTGCTTTCTTTATACTTGAATCACATCAGCTGTTCAGGTTAACCAGGTACTGTTTAATTTAGTGCATCATTTTGTTTCTTTCAGTAAGATGGAACTTAGTCTAGAAAACTCATCTTGGAAATTGGTACAAAAAAGGCAGTAAGTAGGTCAAGTAACTGTTGCAGAAAGTAATTATCTCAGCATATGCCTAAAAAAATGAAACTGTGCTAACATGCCCATAACGACATGATGTTAGGAGGCAAAATACAGCACTTTGGACTTAAGCATTTGCTAGTAACCAAGACATTTCCTGTAGAATCCAGTCCTGTGGATAATTCATGTTTTGGTTAACCAGTGGTTCATCCTCACTACTTTTTCTTACCAAGTCTATATGAATCAAGTTAGTATGGGCATGCAGTCACATATGACTAGCAAGTCCTTAATTTTCCTGTGAAGACATACCTCTAGAAATGATAATGAAATATTGAAGAGAGCCATGTGCACTGTCCAGCAGGGAAAGATCATCCTGTCATCAGTCCTTAAGATAAAAGTCAATATCCAAAAGTAGTCTGAAGACTAATACAGACAGTTGTTCACCCTCAAAATATTTTGCATCATCTTGATGCACTTAAAAAAGAGCCACACAAAGAGGACCCTCTGCTAGAATCCAGTAAGAGCAATATCAAGAGATAGTAAATACAGTTTAATTCTTAAATTGTAAAATGTAGAAGTTGTACACAACTGGGACCTAGTGGGTAAGGCAGCCAAGAAAATTTTGTTTGAAATGTTTAAACAGATTAGCATGAAATACTTAAATGCATAATGTTGTCCTGTTGGAAGCGGAGGTAAATCTCATTAAAAAAACCCTAAGTTTTTAATACTTAGTCATTATTCCAAGTCAGAACAAACTAGGCCATTTTGGATTTTTATAGAGGGGGAGAAGGATGACAAGGTATTGGCATTTGAGAAAAAAGCAATAGTGAGCTGCCTTAAGGTGTGGGATGTCAACTTTAGGGATAGCACAGTCTTCAGTGTGAGTCTCCCTTGGCCTAGGAGGACATGTTAATCATCTGGCTCTTCAGGGTCATTTTCATCTGAGTTCTTCACTTTAGCAGAAAATTATATCCTGAAACCACAATTCATTGCTAATGAAAATGTTGTTGAAAATTAGGGAAATAGTAATTCTGTAGGATTATGGCCAGTCTGCATTTTCTCTAAAAGCAATCTGATTGCCCAGTGGAATGCAGTTAATTGGGAAAATGAAAGACAGGATAGTGTCAGCATTGGGAAGAATACTTCCTGTTTGTGTTTTCTCCCCACCAAAGTAATAATTCATCAGATAGTCAAGTCACTCTGCTTCCACTTCAGATACCAAGATTAGTTCTTGGATAGCATTTTCTACCCCTCTGAACAGTGCTCTACCTTGCCCTTCAGTCTAAGCAGACGTTACAGACTAAGGTGAGGGGTTGGGGCAGGGGAGGGGGAAAAGGTGGGGAATCCTACAGACAACCAATATAATTTCCCTTATATGTTCTGGATTTTCTCTGGCTGTTGTTTTATTGGGAGTTCTTGAGTTGGAAAGATACAAGACAGTGTCAGAAGTCCATGCAACAGTAAAAGATCCAGCCCTGAAAATATTGCAACAGTCTGTCCTAATTTTTAAAATGGGTGAGCTAGATAGTAGTTCTCCATGACCTTGTGAACTTCTTTCCAACATCTTGTTAGAGTTGTAGAAGCTTCATCAATAAAAAAAAAATAAATCTTGTTCCAAGTAGGTGCATGCTTTGAGTATCTCTTCTGGTTCTGATGTGGTTTTGAGCAAGAATTTTTAAAAGTATCCTATGAAATATTAAAGCAAGCCAACCATATCCAAAGAATAAAATCCATTAACACAGGTCACAGGATAGTTTGCTCAAGAGTAGTGCTGTTAATTAGGGTGCACAATTTTGTGTAACTTTTGCATATTGTATGAATTCACAATATTTTAGTCTAGTCATGAGAAATGGTGTTTGAGAAGCATTTCTAAGACCAGAATTATTTCACCAAACTAATGCTGTAAAAATGGGGAGAATATTTCATCACACCTCGTACTGAATGTAATAGCAAGAGGCCCTAAAGGGTTAAGTTACATAACTTAGCAGGAAGGCTCCACAGATTTTGGCAAGAAGAGAAAATCTGTGCACAGCATTGCAAAATAGAATTGCCTAGTGAAAAAGAACAAAAGCAGACAAGAGTAGGAGCTGGTTTCCAATACATATTTTTAAATCAATGAGCAAGTCATACTTGAATCTTTACAGAAAGTCAAGGGTGCTGCTCTTCTATATTCTTCCTCTGAAAACACTCTTAACATAGCATTTGCAGCTTGGTATTGACTGCCAGTGACAACTCCTTTGAATTTCCAGATAGCACTGTTTCTAAGGAGAAAAGGCAGCGGATGTACCTAGACTTTGTTATTCACTATGGAATGTATTGACAGCAGAACAGCAATTCTTCCCAAATTTCAGAGAAGCAAAATGGCATCACCCAATATAATATCAGCTTGAGAAGTCCATGAGAGAGTCCATGAGGTCTCCCTTCATAGACCTTTATACTATCATCTGTTACTTTCAGTGATCTGCTTTTCTTTACTTCATATCACCTTATTTGAAATTAGAAGCATGGTTAGCATACTTCATTTGATTCCTTTGACCTTTTATACATTTTATTTTGTCTGAAAAAGTGTCCAATACAATGATCTTTGAATGCCACAGAAGCAATAGCTTTTTCTCTTGGTATTGAGAAAGGGGGGAAAGAGAAAAGAAATTTCATCTTTTCTGCTTTTTAAATTCACAATATAATATAATGCAGAAAATATGAGATAATGAAACTCCTGCAGCTTCTGATTGTTGTTGCTCCTACCAGTAATGCTGCCAGGGTTTTATTAGCAGAAGTGGAGAAGTTGGTAAGAAATATTTTCATATTTTGGATAAATCTATACACATACCCACATGTGCAGTGTAGCAGCAGAACTGTGTAACGTTGTATGTTATGAAATATCATTGCAATGTTTAAATCAAGATTCCACGCAGCTAAATGAAGTCCTTAGTTGTATACAGCATACATCAGTGAATGTTGTGTGAGCTGTTACAGTCTAAGCTTGGGCCTTGCAGTTTATTCTATTTATAACAAGTACATGTAGGAATGACATACAAAATTAGTCATATCAGCTTGGGGGGGGGGCAGGTTTTATTAATGCAAATACAGTTAGCTAGAAGTACATGGGACACCTTGGATCAAAGAAGTCTCATTGTCTTACTTATCTATGAGAGAAATCACAAAAGAGTAATGTCAACAGAAGAAAACAGTTCTCACAGAAAATTGCCAACGTAACAATGTGCTTAATATCTATAAACATTAATGGTGACACAGTTATATTTGTATAGACTGAGCAGTGGAAATGATAATGGCGTGTTTTACCTTAGCAATTTTTATATTACTATTAATGGCTTGGCATGCTACTTATTGAAAAATTGTTTTTAAAATTTGAAATAGATTTAATTATCCTTTTTCTTATTTCAATAATTGTAATCAGAAAAACCTTTTTAATGGTGTAATCCCAAATCCAGCTGAAGTACTTAGTTATACATCCTGCTTTAATGTACATCTGAGCTCTGGGGCTCTCATGCCTGAAACACATTCCGTGATTTATCTTCTGTCTAAACTATTTCTTACATTATGACTCTGTGCTGCAGCCTTTGATATTCCCTGTGACATCATGAGACAGCTGTGTTACATTGTGTTTAAGCACTACTAAACCTTTAAACTTTAAACGAATATTTTTCTTCTCAGAGGTATAAATAGAATATGTAATAAGCATCTGTGGGATATGCAATTAATGTCACTTGTGAGGAAAGACCTTCATGATGCACTTGGGTTTTGGCACTCTTAAATTATGAGCTCTTTACTACACTCATGGGATAAATTCCATATTCCCCAGATGCTTATTATGTATCTTCCATCTCCCTTAATTCCTATTAGCTGGATTAGTAGTTGTGATGTTGAGGTTTATGGTAATTTAACTGGGGTGGTTCTCAGTGATCAATAAATAAACTTCAAAAGTTTAGTAATTTTTATTTTCTAGCAATTCCAGTGTGTGTAGCTCTAACTGTTTACATTAAGTGCTGCTTGCATGTACCAAAAACTTTGGTCATCAGTACATATTGGTCTGTCCATTACCAAAATTTAAAAAAAACAAGCAAATTTATAGAAGGAAAAGATTTCGATAGCAAAAGATAGTCACACCACAACATTGCAATTCAGGCTAAGACGGGTATCGTTAGCACCCACAAATGTTAAAAAAAAGATAGTTTACATAGAGAATAAATATTTTTTGCTAAATGATGATATTATTAATGTTCTAGTCACAGTCGTTATCTGGAGAGTTTGTCAAACTGGTACAGAATGGCCTAGATTAGTTGTCAACTCAGGAGCAAATAAGATTTTTTAAAGACTCAATAAAGTCCAGTGATTAATTGCTATATATTCTGATTCATGCCTATCCCATTTTATCTAATTTAATAAAAGTCTAAAATGATGATTAATCCTTTCACATCAGCAGTTGCTGGTACATCCATTACATGTCCAATCTGAATTCCTCTGCCAAGGAGTTAACTACTATTTTGAACTTGGTGTGAAAAATATCATTATAAATTTCATTAACCTGATCATCAAATTTAAAAAAGTCAACTCGTAAAATCCATTACTACATATCATGCATCGAAGATTAAAAACTGGTCCTTGGTGGGCAGGAATAGCCAGGGTTTAATTCCCACAGCATATGTTTAAAGTGCTCATATGACATTATTGTATCTGTAATTATCAGAATTTTATGTTTATTAACCCAAGTGAATTAAGAATCTTGTTTTGCGTAGAATTTAGCATGCATGTTAAATTGACCATTAATTCAGAGCTTATCAATGTATATGTATTTACCACAAATGCAAAGACAATTGTTTAGCATATTGTAATAATTTTATCTTTTAGAGACTTGCCTTCCTTCAATTTTTCTTTCTCGGACAGAATAATTTACTTTTTCAGTGCTTCCAGCTGGCTGTCTTGGTGTGGATCCCCATGGGTGACAGTGATATAAACCTTACTTGGAGTAGTCCTTCTCTGGCAAACTTGGACTATGTTACATTAGCACTATGTCTCAACCATAACTATAAGTATGTCTTCCTCTTCACTGAGGTGTTTTTTCCCATCAATGGTGAGACCTAAGAGAAACACCTCTCCATGCTATATGGTGAACCTGCCTCAGCCCAGAAATCCACAAAGCCTTGCAGCCTTGCATATTAAAGGTGGATTTGTCACTTATTTTTGTGAGGGTTGCTTGAGTTGGAAATTTACTTAAATGCATGAAAAATACGCAGTGGGAGAGCTCAGAGAAGCTGAATTCCCTCATCTACTTGGCAGTTTGGGCTGGGGTCCCAGTGACTCTGCAGCCACTGTCTGACCCCCATCCCAGTGCTGGGGCAAGGGATAGAGTGCCAGCAGTTTCCTTTGGAAAAGGCAGCTCCGGCCTGGCCAGTGCCCCAGCAAACCCCATCTGTCCAAGAGGTAAATGCTTTTATAGTAGTGTATGAAATGCACCATAGGAAAGGACAGAAAATAGTTGGGACAGACAGCTGTTCTCCGGGTTGTTTTTCGCTCATGGCTGCAAGCTGCAGACCCATGGTTGGCTCCCGGCAGAGGGATGAAAGTCACATAGTTTGAGAAAATAAGGAACTGCGGGCATTTTACCAAACCAAAACCATCACTATTTTATTATTTCATTTTATTTTTCTATTGGAATGAATGTGAACATGCACCTCCCTTCTGAAAGAGTTTTCTGACTGCAGGATCCACTCAGGCTGCAGCTGTAAAATGGAGGCATGGCAGGTGCTGGATGGCGATGCCCCTGTGAGCAGCCGGCAGCGGCTGTGTCGGCTGCACTTGGCACAGCCTGAAGCCGAGGTGCTTCAGACTGGCACAACTGTCATTATATGCAGCAGGGAGCTGTGCAGCTCCACAGTGTGGTGGAGTTTCACCTTACACGTTCCTTCTTGGCCTGTCCTGGTGGCTTTGCCCCATGTACCTTAGCCCTGCTCAAATGTTCTGCAGAAGGAACATTCCATGTTGCAAAACATTTCTTCTTGGGAAGGGTTTTCAAACATTGGAACGGGCTGTCCAGGGAAGTGGTGGGATTGCCACCCCTGGAAGTATTTAAAAGATAGGTGTGGGTGTGACACTTAGGGGACATGGTTTCATGTTGGACTCTGCAGTGCTGGGTTGGACTTGACAATCTCAGAGGTCTTTTTCAACCTCAGTGATAACACAATTCTATAAAAAACAGGTGAAATTAGAGTGGAAAGGCACTTTTTTATATACAGAATATCTACCTGGTGAAATATGCTTTTCTCCATCCATTTGCAGATAACTAGTATCATTATTTCAATAGGTAGTCGTGGAAGTGCAAAAGTGTTTCAGAACAGCTAAGTGATTCATCAGAGGTGTATATCACATATTCAGATTATCAGGTGTTGGATTTGGAAACCCATGTTTGTATCATAGTACAGCTTAGGTCCTACTAGTAAGAAGAAAGAAGAGCACCTAGGTGATTTTAGACTTGGATGGACCAAAATTTATTTCTAAGACTCACCTTAAAATAATAATTAAAAAATTGTCCATTGTAAAATCCTTGATTTAACAACCTTCTTAATTAAATTAGCTTTAACCTATCTTTTGATCCATCTTTGATCTAAATTATCTTTGGATCTATTAAATATCAGACTTAGAGCATCCTTTTCTTCTAGGAAATGGTTTAAATGATCTGTCTGCAGGATTTCACATAAGCTCCACAAGCCTGAGCAAAAAGTCCTTAATAGAGGTTACAAGTGAATACATGTGACGTAGTGGCAGCTCCCAAAAATTTGTCTCTATGCTTTATGGGCTGGAATAATACCCAGCTATATTTCATAGGGTCCTTCCTCTAAAATTCTGTAACTTATATTAGTTTATGAATATTATAGAGAACTGTTTTCTAAACTGTGGAAGAGTTAATTATTTACTGTGGAAAAAACAAGCAATGCTATGTTTCCTTAAGAAAGCTTTAAGAGCTTAAGACCATTTTTTTAATTTTACTCTTCTTTTTACATTTCAACAGTTCCCATTCCACTGAAAAATTTCAGGTATCATTAGCTGGCTTTTGGTGTGTGTCTATTCCTGAAAAAATTACAGTATTTTCTCTTGTGATGCTTTCAGTAAATGGCATTTGGCTTGAATGCTGAAGCACCTCACAAGAGAAGTCATCTATAATAAAATGTTTCACCAGTATATCTGAATCTTCCAAGTGCCCACTCATTTATTTTTTATTAAATCTCAAAAACTGGTAACAGTTACAAGATTTTCATAATTAGCACATTTAGTTTGGTAGCAATCTAAACTACCATCAGAAGACAAGACAACGTGGTAAATACGTGGTTAGTAAGGAGGAAGAAAGTTTGAGAGGTGGTTAAATGACATACTGTGTGAAGGTTTTGCTGAAAGGGGAGGAGAATGTGGGAGGGAAGAGATGGAAAGACCATACATAAGACCTCACCACCTGAATTGCTGAACCTGGAGAATATGAGGTGCGTTTGCAGTGTAGCTCAGTCATTAAATAATGCACAAGGGTTTATCTCATGTGGCCAGTTGCAGCAGCCGCCTGGTAGTCAAAGGATGAAATAAATATCTAATGTGTAAACCTAAGCATATGTAAAATAGGTAAACACAGGGTAGCCTTGAAAACAGTTTCTCATTCTTTGTGTATGTGTAGGTGTGGATAAAGTCTTACATATGCAGAAACTGTTAAACCCCAAATTATTTAGCTAACTTTAAGTAACAGACTGACAAAAAAAAAAATCTGGTTCAACTGATTTCTCTGTGAGTAAAGGGGAGAAAGAAGGTTCTTCTTCTTTTCCTGTTTCCTCTAGTTATAAAAATTACAGTGATTACACATCATAAAGCCTATCTGTAATAAAACGCATCAGCTGGCCAAGGTTTTCATCGCTCACTCAATAATCCATTAATACAGCAACGCTGCCCAGGCATCTTTATAATACCAACTCGGAGGTAATTTTAATCAGCTAGACCAGCTGGTATTTAACAGCAGCTGCTGGAGACGCCACAAATATACTCAATAGCTGACATCTTTATTTGCAGTTTTTCAAGGGGAGAAGAGATCCTCCTGTGGTTACTTATATTAAGCTTCTCTTTTTTGTTTTTTTTTTTTTGTATAAGTATTGGTACCAGAGGGTAATACCTGAATGAAAGCAGGAATAGAGTTAATGCAAAAAATAAAAAATACATTCTTGGAGTCAGAGGGCTTTTTCATGAAGTCCTCCTCATAAATGAACAAAAAAATAAAGCATAGATGCCAGCTTTGTTGGAGTTTAGAACCTTTTCCTGGTTACATTTACACTAATCTCAGACATGGCTTGCGGCATAAAATGTACTCTGCAGTGCTGCATCGCCCTGTCTTACTGAAGCTTTCCTGTCTCTCCACGATATAAATATGTGATAAATAGTGCACTTGGTAGGGAAAAAAAGTGATGCTTGCTCACATGTGTTCAATTTTAACTGACATGTACTTCTTTTGTCCTCAGTTTTGGCTTAGAGCATCTGCATGCAGGAGTGTATATATCTATGCTTAAAGACATGGGTGTTTGTGTATAAATAATATACAATATGTTTATTTGTACTTCTCATCTCTTATAAGGCTAGAGATGAAATCAGCAACTGAATAAAGCACCACTCTCTGCACCAGTAAATGCAGAATACTATTTCACATTGGATTTGGGAGGTGGGGGGGAACAAGCAGAGGCAACACGAAGTTAACAGTCACAAACACATTATAAATAAAAATTTAATTACACTTGGGGGAGCTTGGCTTACAAAGCTCGCAAATCCATAATGGAGCTTGCTGGTAATAAAGGCCTGATCTGTTTGTTAAACTCCAATATTCCTGTCCTCTGTATCTTTTCTTTTGTATAAAACTTCAGTTTCTACATTGATTACCAATTGCAAAAAAGACTGACTTCACTGGTAAACAGGTTTTTTCTGTCAGATACCAAATGCCATATTTCTTTATTAAGAAAATAGTTATGACTCCTAGGTAGGGCAGGGGAGGTGCCATGAGAAGTGTAAGTATATCTATTTTTGTTGACTATTTATAATATGGCATGGATGAGATCTGTGTTTAATATGAATTTGAGTTTGTAAAGATAGGTGTTTGTTAATTTATGAACAAATTCTGAAGTAGCTACTTCTTTGTAATGAAGATTTCAAGAAACACTACTTTAAATGAACATGAACATTGAAAAAAATACAGTACTATTAAGCTGGTGTGTTTCTAGGACAGTAACAGTGAAAAGTAGTACACAGTTTTCATTTTTCTTCTTTTTTTCATTTCAAAATCTCATGTTGAAGAAAGTTGATGGTGTAAGGAACAAACCTGAGTAGATAGATGTAAATCCCTAGACCAATTTGGGGCTATAGTAGTCATTTGCAGGTACTCATTTGTTTGTCCCAGTGAGTTACCTCTCTGTAGTCAAATACGGATCTGTCTGAGACTGTGATTGACTACTGCAAATTAAAATCCAGTGACAGAATGGATTACTGAGGTTGCAGTTTGACTAAAAAATACTTAGCAAGCATGTTTTCTCTTATTTGTAGTGAAAACATTCAGTTGAAGTTTGTTTAGTATGTTTGACAACAGACAGTTTGATATATTGCTGGGCACAGCAGTAGGTTGGACTTGAGTGGTATTAGCTTTCACTGTTTTGATTAATTGTAATTGTTTCGATGAAAAGGCATGTTTTACGTACAACTCATAGTTCTCGAAAACAGAAGTCAAGTTGCAAGATCTGTAATTACTGTTCTGAGTTAGCATATAAAAAAGCTTGGAGAACATGCAGGCAAATCACAGTAGGGTTTTTTTTGTATGTCTGTTTATTTTGTATGGGATTGCATTTTGTAGCTTTTATACACTGTTTCTTGTCTGAGGAAATAAATCTCAGGTTTTATCTCTGCTTGTATGCTGCAGTGTACTTTTAGATATACTTCTGAGTTCCACATTGTAGTTTCAGTCTTGTTATGGTGAAATTTTTAATATGTTTTCTGTCATCAGTAACAACAACAACAAAAGGTCAGCCTGGAGAGTCCCCTGTCTCCTCACATCCCTGTACTTCCCTGAAGGGAAGGAAAACATATCTGTTCATCTTTAGATTCTGTTTCCTCTGTTTCCTTTGGTTAGAAAAAGACTGCCTTCTCCCACTCTCAGAATGAATTTTCTAGTTTTCCTAAGATTCTTCTTTTTTTCTTTTTTTTTTAATAAATATTTTATTTTCAGTGTATCGTCAGGAAAGGGAAATAGATTATTATTTTTGTATTTAGGCAAAAAAAGAGATTTCTATGATGTGTTTAGATGTAAGCCAATACCAGCATAGTAAAGGATGTCAACTATTATTACTAATACCATCTTTCATTTATATAGTCTTTCATCCTAAAAGATTGTGGTTTCTAGAAAATGTAGATTTAAGCCAAAAACACAATTAAAAATATATCTCCTTGTCCTACCATGTTAGCTTCGAAGTATTGTTTGTCAGTTTAACAGACAGTATCAAAATATCTTTCTTCTACTTTGCAGATGCAAAAATGTACCATGCACTGAATATGCTGAAAGTACTGTTAAACCATCTCTAGAAGGAGAGAAAATTGGTTTTGTAGGTTCCTCATTTTATGACATGCTTTCTTCTCAGATTTTAATATTTTGCAACATGTTCTGAAAGGAGAAATGAATAGATAGTGGTTTTCTATATCTGAAACATGTAGGGGCATCACAACCTACCTGAATTGTTCCCTAGACAGTATTAAAAAGAAAGCAGTAATATCTAAATTGTAGAGGGAGGCAACTAGGTTTCTAAGTGTGGTGCCAATGTTTGTAGTCAACAATGAGACATAAAAAAAATTGTAGCCCATGTTGATAGCAGCAGGGTTTGAGGTTTGTATTATTAGAGCTTGCCTAAAAGTATTAACACACAACTCATGTATAGCCTTCATATAAACTATGTTCTATTATATATTTTGGGGGGAAATAAAAATCTGTAAAGCATGAAATTGTGGTTTTACAAAACGATTATTTCTAAAAGTGAATTATCTCGTCTCATAGTAGTACTAGCTTGGATTGCTGTGTTAGATGTCAGGTGGTTTATTTCTGAGCAAAATACAAATTAATAAGTGTACATTTTAATACTTACCTAAACCAGTGACAAGAAAATAAATACTACTTTTTATTTACCTTGCAGTTTACAACCATGTGTCATTGCAGCATCTTTTATGGAAAGGAACTTTATTTAAGTAGCATAAACTTGTTGGATGGGCTTCAATTAAATGATGATTTGTTAATGCAAATGTGTAGCGAATGACTGGTAGTACATCTGTCTCTTCATCCATAGGCCATTACTGTGCAGCATTAGCACATGATTGTAAAAAACTGGAAATCATTATATGCAGGTAGTACATATTCAATCAATTCTGACCTTATGTCTCTGACGAAATTAAAAAAAAAAGGATGCAATGTAAATGATATTTAATTTGAACAAAAAAAAAAGGGGGAGAGAATCTTTGAATATCGACGATTCAAGCTGTTACATGATGTGAGGTGACTGCTGTTTGGGATTGATTGTTATTGGTGGCCCCAGTGGGGAACAGCCAGCACATTAATCCTCTCTTACTCCTCCCTCATGCTCCTCCAATCCAAATAGTATTTTTGTTTATATTAGGAAATAAATACTGTTCTATTTATCTTAAAATTCCTTTTTTTTTTTTTTACACCTCTTTTGGAGATTGAAAGGAAAAAGCCCTGTATTGATGACCAGTGTTAGCCAGCTAAGCAGGCAGTGACAATTAATACAACAAAAAATTGTACAATTAGCTTCAGCTCCGTGTCTAATGAGCCATTTGTCAGTCTTTTGGTGAAATAAACTACTCTATCTTAATTCTCCATTCTTGCAGCAAATAAATAGAAGTTATGAAATACTTGGGCACCAATAAAATCTAATTTATTTTGCAGGGCATGGCAGAACTCCTTACGTATCTAAAATGAGCAAGTTATTTACAAACAACTTGTGATACTAATATAACAATATTAAAAAGAATTTCAATGTTAACTGCTTTCATTCTGCAGTAGATGTGTTTTCTTCCTGATTTGTTTAATCATTTAAATATATAATTACTCCTAAAAGCATGTGAGTTGAAATTACTTCTCCTGTAAAGCCAAAATGGACCTTTAGAGAAGAACTGAGAAGTTTCAGAGATTGGTAGTCTGCAGCTGAAGTCCTTGCCAGTGCTGGGAAAGACAACATGCACATTTCCATTTGGGAACACATCCCTGCTGCTTTTCCTTCCCTGACCGCTCTGGCCTTATCAGTGACAAAACCACTTGTCCACAAAAAGCCAGCACTGCAGCAATCACTGTTCAGGTGCTGTTGGTGGAGGTGGATGCAATGCAGTTGGACTGACAGCAGCTCCTCATCCAGCCTCTTGTAACCGATGGTAGCCACCAGATCTCCTCATGCTCCAGGCAGTGCCAGACCTCACTGGAGGTGGGCAGTGAAGCAGTGGGATGTGTAGCCTGAGGAACCGAAGGAGCACTGTCTGCAGGACCTTTGATTGTGCAGAGCAGGGCTGTTCTGCTTTCCTTCCCCATTCAAGTAGACTCTTTCTAACATAAGCTGGTGAAAGTATTTCAGACCACCTGACTTCTTCCTCACTCATAATTTTAACTAAAGTTTGAATTTGACTCTGATTCACTTTTGTGATGTATATCTGACCATCTGTCTTCCCAGGCTGGTTTTCAAGCTGACAGTAAGTTGGTATTTTTAAAAAAAGACAAAAAGAAGACAGGACAGAGCGTGATGTGTGGACAAAGCCAAGTTGCTAGGTCTCAGAGTAGAAGAGAATATTCCAAATGACAGAAGACACAAAAGAGGCAACAACTCTTACTAAAAAAGCAAGGGTAGATGGATGGCAGAGCTGCTGGTAGGTGCATGTATGAGGAGAGAGTGAGTAGATGGTATCAGTGTGAATGAAGAAGAGGCTACATTTACTGAACTAGGCTTGAAGAAAGTCTGGTATTTTTTTTTTGTCAGGTTGAAATATGTACTTAGAAGAGTGGCCAGCCAGTTCCATTGCATCCAGGTGGAGAGATGTTGCATAGGAGAAAGAAACTCTGTTTGGGAAGCCAGAAACCAGATTTGGGAATTCCATAGAGGGAATAACTACCTATAACGTTTCTTTATAATGGTCATTTCAAGATGGTAGTTCTTTCTACTTGTCCATATTTACAAATACAACACACCAAGTTCAGACAAATGTTGAACAAGAAGAATCATGATGAATGTATTCCCAGAAAATCGTGGGCAGTTTCTATTCAGACAGATCCTAAATTAATAATAGAAACCCTTGTTATAAAGCTTGCACAAACCATTCAAGAATTTGAGTGTTAAGTGGGAACACAGCTTTTTTAGGGGATCAGTGAAATAACTGAAGAGGTTCTTGTACAAGAGGAGTGGGAGAAAGCTGTCTTTGAGGAAAAGAAAATGTTCAAGTTATAATTTATAGGGGAGATTTAGTAGATATTTGGTATCTTCACACAGTTTTGAGCTAATGTAAAAAGTTTATTCTGGTCATACTTTCAGAAGAAAAAGTGAAGCTCTCTTGTTGCTTTTTTCTGGGTTTAACCATGCTGCTTTGAAGTCCTTTGGGGCAGTTACTTCTAGTTTCCTCATGAAATAACTACATTCAGAAAAATATTTAATCACAGTGCTTGTGTTAGTAATTCTTCGGAGTGGTCAATGTCCTGAAGTCAACCATCACTCTGTGACCAAATGTGTTTGCTTGGCAGCCATGTGTTAGGAGGGCTGCACTATGTGTTTGCACACACACAAAATGGATTCAAGTTCTTTTTTTTTTTTTTGCTTAACATTTCAGTTGATGTTAGAAGGCTATATTTTCAGAACATGGACCTTCAATCTTGAAAGAATGTAGTATATTCTCCTAAGCAATACAGATACATGAAGAGTAACACTTACTGCATTGTGGTTTCCCTTAAAATTGTTGTTACAGAATTTTGTCCTTTGCCTAATTCCCTCAGTATATAGATTACTACTGTAGCATTTTCAGGTGGCAGCTGGAAATATTTTTTTAGTATGCCTGCCATACATTGTAATATTTGCCATAGCAAATAATGTAATTGAGGTCAAAATTCAACTTCTGTTACAAACAACTGTTTTCACTGTTCCTTCACTCTGTCATTTCCTTTGAACTCTTTTGTTCTTCACTCACACTTTAAAGAAAAGCTGTTATTCATTAGGAGAATAGCAGGCAACTGTACTCACATTTACAGACGCAACTAAATGGTTAAATATATTTATATTCTAGAAGTATTTTATTTTTGTGTTTGTGTAACAATCAAATTCTACCAGTACTCCGTCCTTGAATAGACTCCAATAAGGTCTGGTCACATTATTCTTCTGAGGACTTAGAATTTGCAGCTTATTGGCATTTAAAATAATGAAGACTGGAGTAGTCTTAGAAATTTTTGAAGGGGCTAAAATCCTCAAAAATAGTTTGCCCTCCAAATTCAGTTTTATGTTATAAATTGTCACTAGGTGGCAGTATTAGTGATGTCTTTCCACCCAGCCAGATGAGGCATAACTTAAAATACAGATTGATAGAGCAAAGGAAAGGGGACTGTGTTTTTTACTTAACAAAAAAGTTTGGTAAAAGGATGAAAGTGAAAATGTCTTGGACCCACCAAATTGGTGAGCTGTGTAAAAGACAAATGCTGTCAGGTTTCTGTGTTTCAAGAAGAGATAAGAAAGTGTTGGTGCTATCGTACAGGTAATAGGAACACCTCACCTGAAATGCCATATATACTTTTGGTTAACTGTATTTAAAAAAAATTCAGATCATCATCATTTGTCAAAGAGAAATTGAGAAGGTAAACATTTGGTCAATAGAAGTGTGTCAGGGAATAAATATGGGGTAAGACAGGGAGTGACTTATAGTTGAGCAATGTTGACAAAAGCAAAATTATCCAAAATGGACTCAAATTTACATATTGAATATCAGAAAGTTTTAAGGGGGATGTAATTCTTGTTCTGCAGCTGTATGATGTGAAGCATAAGAACAAGAAACATCAGTTCAAGGTGAATCTTAATAAAAGCAAACCTGTAACACATTAACTCATAATCACAGGAAAGTCAGGTAAAGGAGGTGTATATGTCTTTCAGGCCTAAAAGAATCCTCTGTGGATCTGTAATCTGTCTCCTGACTGTGGGATGTCCAATGTTAATCCAGTCATTGCATTTTCAATGGGCAGTTTTATCAAAGGCTCCTAATGTTTTTATGTGTTAATAGTAGTACTTGCTTATTGATGAGTCGTTTCTAAAGACAAAAAGCAGTCTTCATTGGTTATTTGTAAAATTTTCTCTTAGTCTTAAAAGGTGTTATTGCTGGTTTTTTCCCCTGGAAAACTCCTTCAGCTGCCTATGATGTCTTTGGGGAAAACTGCAGGTTTTCTACTCTAAATGATAAGATTACATTCATTATTTGCACTTAATTCAGAAATAGGCAGTGTGAAATGCTTAGTTCCGAGAATCCCCACAGTATTTGGTAGCTTTTTGTGTTTTCTTTTCCATAAGCAATAAAGTTATAATGGGGTTACAAGATCGCACCGAATCTGTGCTAAGGCATCTGCTAAAACTTTGTAGCAGAGCCTAATAAAGCCCTGCCCCATTTGTGACATACCAAATCACATTCTCCTTGCTGGTCTGACAACCACAGCTCTTAAACAGCTGCTGGGGTAATTTGCATAAAGGAGATTGTAAATGTCTCATCAGAACGCTTGCAGCGCAATCCACCCCAAAACCACTGCCTGAACACCAGGAAAAGAAGATTGTAGTCATAAAAATTGTGACTCTCATGATTTTAGATTATGGTCTCCACAGTCCTACAGCTTTTGCAAATACCAAGCTTTTGTGGCAAAAAAAAANNNAAAAGTTTCGTTTACCGATACAGAACAATACAAACAGATGCAGTGTTACTCTTTTGATTCAGTCTAGCAGAAAATTAACTTCGGCAGCTAAGGTTCATGATGACCCCTCCTCAGTTCTTCACCCCAATGATAAGTGAATTGATCCAATTGAAAGCATTCAGAATAACATTAGTAAAACAAAATTGGTTTTATGGTAGTGAAAGGAAAACAAAGAAAATGCAAAATAAAGTTATATGCAGTACAGAGGATTCAATAAAGAATAAAAAATGCAGAAGTTAATACAATATGTTAATTGTCTGCATGCATCTGCTATGTTTTGTGATGCATATTTTAATAGAAATTAGCATTAAAATTATGCATATTTTTGATAGAAGTCAGAGCTAAAGGAGATATACATGCAGAACTAGGATTTCATAATGTGACAGGAATTAGGTGTTTGCATTTCCTGAGTTTTAACTGTGTAACTTCAGATTTTCTCTTTGAAGCATCATTCTTCTTTGCCTTGAATGAATTATGCTGGAGCAGCTTGGCATGGTAGTGAAACTCCATGTTATAACTAGACAATAAAAAAGTCATTAAGCTCCACAAAGTTAGTGTCTATATCAGCTAGAGCCTCTGCTAGCTCATTGAACCTGTAATTCGCCCAATTTGTAGAGCAGGTTGAGGCTATTTTCCTGGTACCTCCTTGGTTAAAACACTTTCTCTGGCCTCAGTCCACAGAAACATGTCATGATAGCAGCTACACCGGTCACAGTTGCATCATCATCAATAGGCACAAAATTGCTAATAGCAATGGAACATATTGTTCCAACGTAGTCATCCTGCTGCCACTCCCAAGTTTTAATCATCTG
The DNA here is from genome assembly GCA_013397935.1 of Dasyornis broadbenti. Taxonomy (NCBI): domain Eukaryota; kingdom Metazoa; phylum Chordata; class Aves; order Passeriformes; family Dasyornithidae; genus Dasyornis; species Dasyornis broadbenti. Next base: position 853,320 of record VZRN01004254.1, on the reverse strand, counting down.
TGATGCACAAGTTTATTAGCACCCAAGTCACCTATATGCTTGCCATTAATAGTTTACTTACTGTCTCAGTAAATCTGCATTTGACGTAATTAATAATTGTGCATATGTCTGTGCAATGGCACAACTGACAGCAATCAGTTCAATGACTTTGAGTTTTAATACTCACATTTATCAACATTAAATTGAAGGGGATTTAGAGTCAAAAGGTTATACTAGAGGCATAACCTCAAAAAATCAAAGAATCATATGCACTGTTTTGCTTTCTGTAAATTCCAACTCCTTTAGAAGAAGTTGATCAAATCATTGCAAAGTTTGGTTTGTCCCTTTGTGTAGCAGGAAGTCTACTTTCAAGGCAGTGATGATAAATCAGTAATTTCAGTGAAAGTTCAATCATCATCAGCCAGTGAATCTGAAAAGTGTCTGATACCTGTGGAATAGAAGTTTGTTAGTAGAGAAGTCACGTGGTGAGATGGTTTTGACTAGGCATACTAGAGAAGCACTTCACAGATTTTGAAGTACAAGGCTGCGAAGGTACAGTGTGCCATAAAACTGGTGTGCTTTTTTTTTTTTTTAACTCATTTATTATATCCAAACTTGTTAATCTCTCTAAAAGAAAATCTCTACATTTGACCAGTCAGCCTTCTAAGGGCCTCTTTGCCTGTAGAATTGTGTCTTACACCCTGCTTACCTCAGATATTCCGCTTGTTCCTTTCTTGACATGTGCATGCAAAATTTGTATCTCTGACAGACACGTTAAATCAAAAACTGTGCTGTTTTGTTGTTTTCTAATACTGATAGGATAAGTGATAAATAGGTATTACCCTCACTAATTTTAGACCGTGCTAAGAAAACAGTATCCTTAAAATATGAGTGAATATCAGCTTTTGGGTTTGTGTGAGAACTCCATCATTTTATATGTTATGGTATTCTTGATAAGATTATTCTCAATTGTTTTATTACAATAGTAAAATACTGCTTTTTAATATAAGAATTTCTCTGATAAGGTTTTCATGCATAACACGATGAAAGTTATTATGCTTATCTTACATAAAGAGAGGATAATTATATGGGACAATAATTTGCCTATGGCTGTGCTTCCCAATTCCTAAATTGGTGCCTTATCCTGTGGGTTACATTTGCTTTAAAGATGGATGTGCTTTCAGATCTTTTATTCTCCATACTGTAGTTCTTAATGTCCTCACCAAGTGCTTTCCTAAAGTTGATGCTGGATTAAAAAAGTTGTTTATTACTAATGATTGGACAGAATCAAAATGAGCTCCCAAGACTCCAAAAATTCTCAGAAAGCCAAGCTGAAGTCTGAGATGATGTGCATTTTCTGAAGATAATTTTCTGCAGACAATTTAACAGGGAATTTGAATCTGATTGCTCTGATCATTTTTGTAGTACAAGTTGTTTCCCTCAAGTATAAATGAGGTCTTAGGGTATAAGCCTCTTTGAACCTCTGTGTATAAACCTCAGACTTGGAGCTTCTAACAGAAAAAAATTAAAAAGTTAGATAATGCTGCGAGGATAGCCTCCATTTTCAGAGTTTCTGGTCCAAATCAGAGCTGTTGCTGCGTCAGGTTGGTTTGGCCATCAAAAGTTTGCAAAACTCTCTGTGAACAGATCCTTTGGAGACCATGTCAGTTCTGAATGAAAGTAAACTCCATAAATAATTGGTATCCTGAACAGTGACCTTTCAAAAGCAGGCAGAGGATCACATATCTAAGATTGTGCAATACCACCCAAGACAGTAAGAAAGTTTATAATAACCATTGGCAAGTGTTTTCACAGCGTGGTTCAACTGGCAGAGATAAATGCCACCTCCTCAAAGTATGCATTCTACCTGCTACAGCCAACTAAATGCTCAATAGCATAATTACCTTCAAATAAAATACCTCCTACATCCCAAACAACCATAAGCAATGATTCAGTCAGGATGTGCCTCAAGAAGTTGTTGATGTTATCACAAACCAATGTGATCTGTTTTAGAGGGCTACTCTGTTCCCACAGCCTGAAGGGAATATTTCAGTCCCTCTGACAGTTTCCAGTGCCAGTTTAACAGGCAGATCATTTGGCTCCACTGGCCCAGATGCAACACCAGGTGCACTTCTGGCTTCTTATCCTCCAAGTACATTGTGGCTTCATTATGCTGGATCATGTAAGAGTATGGTCAGATAAACTAACCTTTAGAGACAGCTAGCCTCCAGCCCTTCCTTTTCATACCTCTGCTTAGGGATCATTTATCCTGTATCTGATCACATCTTTGGCCACATCTCGATTTCTCTAAAAGCCAGGGAGCAGCCTGCAGAAGAGCCTACCTGCATTCATGGAAATGCCTCCTTCACCTCTACCCCGTCAGACTGATACTTTCCCCATCTGCATTTGCCACTCATAGGCGATGCCAGAGAACTGGGATGTCAGATCCTTTTTCAAGCTGAAAACCATCCTGTAATGTCCATTGTGTCCCTCTCACATTAACACTGGAACATTGGAAGGTTAGAAGTTCAGAAAAATATTCTTCTTCTCAGAAGGAAGTTAAAATACAGTTTTAAGGAAAGAGATCAAAGTATGAAGAGGTCAATATAAATCAAATTAGTGTCATTTTAACATATGTATTATTTCAAATGTAGAAGTGCACAACAGAGTTTCTGCCAGAGATTCAGAGAGGGATTTTCTGTGCCACTTTTTTACCCTGAAATTTCTGAGAGGCATACCAAAACTTGAATTCTTTGGTGGAGGAATACTTCTGGTTGGCAAAAAGCAAATAATAAAAAGTAATTTTTTACATTTCTGAAATTAAACACCCGTTTGAGTAAGAGAGCTGTAAAACCTGTCATATTTTTCATTGTCATTCGTTTTCATCCCTATATAACAATAAATTAATATAAAACAGTGAATTAACAGGCAAAAATTGGATCTAGAACTTCCAGATAAATTTGCAGTACCAGAAATAACCACAAATCCTCATATACTTAGTAGATAGTTCCTGAAAATACTTAACCCTGTCTAAATAAGATAGAAATGGAAAAGAAACATCTTCCACTGTCTCTGCAGCATTGGCTACAGCTGGGACACAAGAGGTGCTTAAAGTGTGTGGTGCTGTGGCACTTGTACTTGGGGTGCCCATATGGCCAGTTGCAAACACATGTGGCAATGAGTGTTTGTCCAGCTCTCAGGACAACCCAAACTCTCAATTTCCCTATCCCACATTGCTTTGCTGCACATGCCAAAATCTCTTCCTAGGAAAGAGCTTCTTCCTAGCATATAGTTTTAGCAGACAAGTTTGGCCAAGGAGGAATGATTATGGCCTCATCTGATCTGTCAGAATTTCAGGCATGAGTATGAATTGACCTTTCATATGGATAGCACCACGTTTAACTCCTCTTTCATCTTTCTAGTTTGCTCCAAATACTGAGTAACAGTACTAGCTGAAAATATAGCACAGTCAACTAAACTGTGTCCAAAATTTGTGGTTGGTTAACAAGTAGAAAGCAGCTACATCATCTTAATCATCAGACTCTATAGTCTGCAGTCTCACTGTAATCACAAGTGTATTTTTGTAATGGCCTGCAAAGTAGAAAGCAGATTTCCATCTTGTCAAAGAGCAGAACATACCTCAAGAGAACAGTAGTTCTGCTCCCTCTACAAGGATACATCTCCAGCTGCAGGGTCTTCTCTCTCTGTCTCAGAATCCATGTGGTGGACAGGGGTGGAGTTCCGCAGATACCTTTGGAGAGAACAGTCAGTTTAGCTTTTAGCAAGGCCACATGCTGCTGCTTTCACCTCCTACCAGCACCCACTGTGGATTAGGAGATAGTTAAATCCTTGGCACCAGCATGGGGCAGAGCCCAGAGTCCAAATTACATCCAAACTACCCCTTAGGTTATATGACTTGGTCTCCACAGCTCCTGTGAAAAATATCCCCACTGATACTTCCTTTCCAGCTTAATCCTCTATTACCCTTTGTGTATCCTTCATCTCTTCTTTCCTGAGCAGTATTTATTTCTCTCCTTGTTTTTCTCTTCTAATTATTTACCTCCTTTACACCCAAACCCCCTCCACATATGAATGTCTATGTGCACAGATGGGTTTTCTAGGACAGTCAGTATATAATATTCCACAAACATGGTTATTTTAAAACAAACTCGATCATCTCAATCAAAGGGGCATAAATGGAGAAAAGATTTTACTAAATTTTTTTTTTCTTCAGTTTTAAAACTAGCTCTCCATTAAAATTGGTACATCTGATGAGAAGCAGATCTAGTCCCTCCCTTTTGCTAATAAATTTATTTTGCTGATATAGCCCTATTAGTAGTGAGCTATGTGAGGTGTGCACATTGTTCCTGGTTTCTTACGTGGACATTTGTGAGCAAGTTTTATGCCCAGATGTCTTGTCAATTAAATTCTTGTCATTAAATAACGAGTTAAATTTAGTTAAAAATATTACACCTGCTCAGAGTCCTCTGTCTATTTTTATTTCTTTGCAATTACTTTTATGGTTTTAAACGATGTCTCTGTCTCCTCACAGTGTGTGAAAGATCTATACAGATGGAAGATAGTGACTATAAAAGGAAAGCTACTGTTAGGGTAGAGGTATTGGAAAAATAGAGGAAAATAAATATATGAAAAATAGCAATTCTTATTGTTCTTTTTAACAGTAGCTGGTGAATTTCTACAATACTGTGGGTCTTCGTAAAGTTCTGTGCTTCTTAAAAAACTTCTTTCATAGTGTCATTTTACTGTTAGCTCTACGATCTTGGGTTATTGCTGCCTCCTCTCATGTCCGAAATACGTAAGCACACTTTCATCAGCTGTATATATGGCATTCCTGTGCAGCCAGATGCTAATTCTTGAGTGCTTCCTACTCCTTTTAATAAGGACTAACTTGTTGATTCCTAACTGTGGACAACTAGACAAGTTTGGACTTGTCTTTGATTGCAAACATTTTGATTTTGAGTGATGTGCTGACAGAAACACATTTGCATTAGCTGATCTGCAAAAAATGTTGGAGAAGCGGTGAGACTACTGCTGTACTTTCAGGAGAAAAGCAAGGCAGCCTTCCATTATGAATGCATTTTTTAAAGCTTCAGCTTGTGTCTTACAGATGAACTACTAGAGATGAGCAGTTTTTCTGACCACAAAATAAAGGACAGGATACTTAGAATAAGCATTGTTTTGTAGCGTATACTTTGTGTTTTTAAAAGGTGGCTCATAAAATTTGTCACCTTACATAGCTGTCGGTTCAGCTGACCAACCTGACAGGAGTGCAGCCCTGTGGTCCCTCTGCTTGGAGCTATATATTTCAAGCACATGGTAATATGTAACTCATAGGTGTATAAAGTCGTAATAGAGCATTTCATCACATCTAAATAAGAGTAGGTACATGCTGTCTGAACACTTAACCATTGAAAACATTGAATATGAGACATTTGACACTAATTTTACTGGTCAAATCCTCCCCTGAAAGAAGTCTGCCCTGACAAGCCACTCACAAGGCACCTTTTGCAGAGGGAGCCTGGCTTGATGGGTCGTCGCATAAGCTACTTGACATTTGTCCCCTGTCAGACCGGATGCCACATGAAAAATTTACTCAGGCACGGGGCTCCCAGGAATAAACATTTCTCTGGTGTTGCTCACCAGGGACTCGGCAAGGTGAGCGGAACTCCAACTTGTCACGGATGCTCTGTTCTGACAAACATAAGTAGATGCTAATGGCTAAATCGTGACAGAATAAAGTCCCACAACCATATGGCTAATTGCCACAACAATATCTTCAGTGTTATTAATCAAGTTTTCATAGTGTGCCATGATAATTGGAATAATTAGAAACAGCATAGGCATTGCTTGCCTCTGCCGCACACACTGCAGACAGGGACCTGGAACAACCACAATTGCACTTTCTCTGCAGCGTTGTTTAGTGCTTTCCTTTCCAGCAAATACTGTGGTTAATTAATGAATTAGCTGTTTGCCACCAGAGTGTTTTATTGCTAGCAGGGCTTCTTCAGGGGCACATAGGTAACTAAATGAGACCACTAAGCCCTTGTGCATCTCTGAAAGCATGCAGAATTCCCATAAGGCTGCAGCTACACAACACAAAACTTCACCAGTCAGAGATACTTTTGTTTCACGGAAGTTGAAACTCATATCCCTGTACTTACAGAAAGGATAAAACAAATTAAGAGTGTGCATTTTCGTGCTTAACAGTTTAAATGAAAGCAAGACTCTGGATAACAGTGGTGTGATTAACTTAGCAGGCAGAACAAGTTAACTCTTATTTGCCTTACCCTGCTTAATAATGGAATTGGGCTCCAGACATATATTCTGCCTTTGAACTAAGGTTATAAATAAAGTGGTGATTGTAACACTGTTATTTACACTAAGCAGCTAAATCATCATTGTGTGCTACCTATTAGAACAGACTCCCTTGATTCTTTCAGGAGTACGACAGCAGGGAGGAAACCCTTGTGTTTCCTTGGTGCATGCATCAACATGTAGTTGACTGGTCACTAAAACTGGCAGATTGATGATGATGAGTCCTTTCACTGGATGTATGAAGGCATTTAGCCAGACTAATAGATTGAAATGGACTGCAGTATGTATGGCCTCTGAACAGCTTCTTAATTTAGTTTTAGAGCATACAATAGATGTAATATTGAATTCAGTGATGATATAAATCTTCTCTCCTCATTTTAAAAAAGAAATAAATTTCTTCTTTGGAGTAGGGTTCCACAAAGAGATTTTGCAATACTATATACACTTAATTATAAGGAGTTTTGCAGAAATAAGGCCCCAGTTCAGGTGGTAGGTAGGAATTCTGTCCATTTGGGGTTTATTGCTGTTTAATTTTGATTCTCAGGGGGAAGTATCAAGTGAGGTTTTGTATCTCTTTTGGTATCCTAGTATCTCTACACATTTTTCTTACTAGTTTACTGGAAAGGCTTTTATTTATCTCTGGTAGTCTAGTTTTACGCATGTCCATATTTAGTAAAATTAGGAGGAATTTTCCAAATACTGAAATAAGGCTTCTGCAAAAGGTATGTTTAGTAAAATTTTGTTGAAGTTAATAATCTTCATTACTGATGCCTGTTTGATTCTGAGTATGACTGCCAAATAACAAGATTTTTATTTTCTTCATATCGAAGGATCACAATTTCAATTTCTTCTGCTATAAGCCCAACTGAAAGATTATCGCTTCGTAAAGGCCATGTCCTTTTACTTCAGAAATGTTTGACATATATTCGTGCATTTTTATGAGATAAAGGAGGCAATCTGATATATAATTTAATTAGCTTAAAGTTACCAGTTTACTTTATAATTCATATTCTTGGATATATTGCCATCCTTAATTTTACCACGTGCTACGACCCACCTCTGAAGGCGAGGGTAACTGAGTTTCTTTTTAATAGATCCCTTGGGGCAGATTAGAGTGAAATGACACTGAATGACTGGTGTTTATAGATATCTTATATACAGTGCAGGTTTCTTTAAGAATTAGTTGGTTGCAATGGAAAGGAGGTATGGAGCCATTTTGGTTATTATCTATAGAGATTACCTTATACTTTTTATCAATATAAAAGTATAAAGATATCCCTTAAAAATATATATAAGGAAGAAAAGGAGAAGGGATAAGAGTAGATAGTGGAGAGAAAAGACATAACCACCCATGGATCCAGCATCCTGGTGGTCAAGGTGATGGTTGAAGCCTTGCTCCATCAGGGGTGGGGGAAGCCCCCGAAATGTAGAGTTCAGTGAGTTAAGATATGTTCAGGTTCAGGTGGGAACACCCAGGTCCCTCCCCTGGTGGGGAGTTTTACACTCTCTACTGTGGATCATGTGCAGTGGTTTGGTGGAAAGCCCCAGGATAATATGAACCATTGTCAAATACATGTGATTACCAAAATGAAAATACAACAGCAGGCATCAGGAGAATAATCATAGGGTGTGATTAGGGTGTTAAAATAATCTCTCTTAGTATTAACGCTATTACAAACACAATAATTTAGAGTGAATACTTGTACCTTCAACTAGGCTATCTGTCGGTATAAAGGTCTCGTGCAAAATACAAAAACATGTTCTCATGCAAAAACATCCTTCCACCAGGCCCACACTCTGTGGAATAAAAGTGGCATTTCACGATGTAATATTTAGGTTCCATAAATGGTTCCTGGTAGAGTTACATGGGAGCTGGCAAAAGGCTTTCTTGTATTCTGTTCGTGTCCTGGTTACGGTCCATGGCTGTCCCTCCTTCTGGTCTAGGATGGGGAACTCAACAACTCCCCATGTGACATTTTCTTTCATTAAGGTTATTTAGTTGACTGGTTAATATCTCTGAAAAATGTAGCCAGATTACCATAAATCTAAAGCCTTCTGAGGCAGAAGTGGGAAGGTTAATACATGTTCCTTAATTTGTATGATTCCAAATACTCATAAATCCTTTTATCAGCTCCCAAGCTAAATTTAGTTGAATTCACTGATTCCCAGCTGATTGAGACAAAATTCTACATCTATAAGAAAAATATTGTAAGCTTTTCCCACACCTTTTTTTCCCAGTAAAATGACAGAATAAACTTGGTAAAAATAAAACTAACAATGTGTAAAAGGGTCTGTCTCATATAATCCTACTAATATTTGGTCTCCCAATAAGTTGCTTGTGATAAAAACATGATTGTGATAGTGCAAGCTATTATGGGGGCATTTAAAAGCTTCATTGGTCCTATGCAGCTTGGTCTCATCTGAGAGCAGGTTCCTATAAAAAGAAAAGAGTAAGTTTGACCTACTATAAACAAATTATTAGAAAGAGGGAATCCATGAAAACCTAAAAATGTCTTTGCTATCAGCTGAATTTTCTGTTATACAAAAAAAAAAAACCTGTGATGGAGAACCAGGATTGGAGAGGAAAAAAAGACTAAACATGGGTTGGTAAGCTGGTTGTACATTCACAACGGATATGTTGTCTTATTGGTTTGAGCACAAAGTGTAGCAGTTCCGTTGCTGGACATAGGCAGATAGTTTCTGAAGAATTTAAAAGAAGTTAAATCGCCAGAATTTTTTAAAATGTTTTTCTTGGCATACCAGAAAAAATACTTCATTTGGTTTTGCATTTCACTACAGGGTAACAGAAAATGGTTCAATTGTAGATTTCAACTTTTTATGGACTGCGAAGACATTTTATTTAATTATGATAGGGAAGTCTCAAAGATAGATTATAAACTTCATATTTTTTCAGTGCTTATTTGTTTGCTTCAGAGCTATTAACAAAATTATCTCTCTTCCTTTTATTTTAAAATACATGTCTTTTTGATTAAGTCTTGCCCAAGTGGATTCTACAGAAAAATGTAGTAACACTATAGAAGACTTGACAGTATGGAACAATAATGTATTATAGACTGCTCTTTTAAAAAGAGATTCTACAAAAGGATCATATCTGTTAAACCTACTGTGTACATCTTGAATCAATGGATAAAGCTATTAGCAAATTTATTTTATCATCTTAAGAACTGTGCTTTAATTGCAACACTGAGAGTTGTTTTTCTAATATAATTTCTCCACTTTAAAACCAAATTTAATCATTGCTGTTTAAAGATGGAAAAGTTGGGGGGGGGTGAATTCCTAATTGCTAATAGCTGATATCAGTAGGAACTTCACTAATTTAGAAGTGCCTCTTTTGTTTCAATAGGTTTATTGCAGCAAACAGTGTTTAAAATCATTCACCTGTAATTATTTTTGTCAAAAAAAAGAAAATGTTTTTGCTACTCTGCAGTGATTTTCGAAACAAATGCACATGCATCATCAGTATTTAGGACTGTAGATTTTAATTGCACAGAGGCAAAGAACAGTAAGAATTCAGTTGGCACACCTTCGGGTTCTTACATTTTCTCTTACAAGTGCAGATATTGGTCATTAAATTTGGGGTTTAGAGTGTGTGAAGATGAAGATGAGATGAAGTCCCATACTCTGTGCACTGAAGGGGTGTTTATCATTGGCTTCAAAGGGGTTTTTGCAGTATAATGGAGCACTCCCTTCTCATCATTCTGGTTTGTCACCATAATTTTACCAGGCTGAACTTTGCTCTTTAAATCTGAACGTTGTCTGAACTGTTTAAATTTAGTTGTTTTGCAGAAACACAGCAATATTCTTCAGTCTTTTTCCTTTGAATAAAAACACAGTTTAGCCCAGATAACTGCTAAATAAGTCATGGTGTAACAGCTAAATCCTTCATATTGTAACCTCTGTATTTTGGCCAAAGTTAAAAAACAGTGCCTTGGCTTTGATCTGTGATATTTGTTGTCAACTTGACTCACCTTCCAAAAAAATTGTGACAAATGTCTCGAACTTCTGTCCTTTGAAAAATCCGTAATGGCTGTAAGTATGTTAGCTATTTTATTGTGATCATTCTTACTGTAGGTAACTACCGGAGTACATTTTTATCCACCCTTTACACTAACGAATGGTCAGTAAATTGTTACAGTCTAGTAATTGTTATATTTGCTGCAAACACAGTCTGCAGTGCTTGTAATAGCTGTTAATTACTAAGCCTTTATAAAGTGTTATATATCTGAAATACTAAAATTTAAGTATTAGAATTTGTAATGTTTAGGAGGAATGAAAAAGAAACTGAACAGTGTACTTTTCTCCTACTGCAGAAAATTTCTTAAATTGAATGCTACATTCTGTGCAAGTCTCTGATCACTTAAAGTTACATCCACAGTATAAATTTCCACCTAAAAGTCCAGTTTCTCCCATCTGCCCTGCAGAAAAATTAGGAAATTTCTTTCTGTTTTCTCTTCTAAACAGATTCAAGTTCCTAGCTCCGATTTTGAAATTTGTAGTGTTACAGAAAAGCCAATAGCTGACGACTCCTTATGATTTTCTTGTGTTTCATGTGCCTGGAAATGGTTTCCAGAATTAGCTGCTTCATGATCTTTGCAGAGATCAAGGTGAGGCTGACAGGCCTCTAGTTCCTTGGATCCTTCTTAACCTTTTTGAGGATAGGAGTGACATTTGGTTTTTTTTTTCCTTTAGTGCATTTCTGCAAATGAGTATATGAGAATTGGTCTAGCTTAAAACTGCAGTAAGTGCTTTTGCAGAGAAGGGTAAATTACAGTTAGAAGGAAAGAAAAACCTTCTTTTTTAGAAAGAAAAGCTTTCATTAATAAGGAAATGCATCGTTTTCCCAAAACACAAAGAATTTTTCTTCAATGCAAAACTGAGTAATCTTTGCCAGCAATCTGAAAGAAGTCAAATGGGAAAGGAAATAATCCACATAAGAACTAGATGCTTGTGTCACTTTTTAGTGAAAATAAAATTCAAGGCGTTTCTTTTAAAGAGGTATACTAGACTGTGTTTGATAAGGTAATTACTATTAAAAAGTTCAGGATATGTAGAGAAGGAGGAAATGTCAATAAAGTAAATCAAAACCTTTTTCCCAGTGGAAGGAAGGCAACAAAGTAAACTATGTACAATATTCCTGTTCATCACTTAGCCTAAATTTGACTAGATTTATATTAATAAATGAGTGTTTATTTTCATTAATCTTTAATATTAAATGCTTCTTTTCTGACAGGAAAGCTTATGATAGATATGATAGATTTGGAACCCATATGATCTGTAAAGTAAATGTCTAGTTTCTTTTTTATTTGTGGTGTTTTCAAACACTGTCATTTTTATCTTTGCATTAGGACCCCAGTGTCTAAGCTGTGGAGCAGAAAGCTTGTGGACAACATACCTTTTAAAGCTGAGGGGTTTTTAATATAACTGTGTAAAACTTAAAACTGTACAGATGTGATCACAAGGCAAACAGAATTTGAAACAGAAAAAGGAGACCAAATAACAAACTGTGTATCCACCCAGCAGTAGGGTCATGATTCCTGTGTTTGGTGCAATGATCCACCAAATCTTCAGGCAGCCAGTACTGGAGACGCGGGGTGAAGTGGACAGCCTTTATGGGAGTCCAGGACAGGACAATCCCACCTAGACCACAGGCACATTAAAGCATGTATGTCATTCCCTAGCAGAATACTACTCCATTTACAAGTCTGAAATTACTTAAACAGATAAGGCAGATACATGTAAGAAGAATCTTTTTATATACTCGCTATGATCTCTAAGTCTAAGGAGAAGCTGAATGATGTGTTAGATTCTGGCACATACTTTCTCCCTCCTTATTACACACACTTTCCTACAATCAGCATACACTGCTGGAGACAATGTGGTAGAAATTTATAATATTTAAATGTTTTACAGCCTAAGGAAAATCTGATCATCTTGTCTGCCTTCTCAAATGACAAAGGCCACATAAATTTTTCTAATAAATCCAGAATTAACATTTGAATTTATGGTTGAAGTAAACGCATCTTCTAGCAAGATGTCTGTTTTCATTCCCTTCACAAGTTAAGTAGATTAAGGCAAAAAATGGAGCATATGCTGTAACAATATCACACTGTACATCATTTATGGGTAGTGTGCATATGAGGGTATGCCGTGTGTAAAATTCTCAGTGTTTAAGTCGAACACATTAGAAGTCTCTGTAAATCCCTGAAAGTCTGGTGAGCTTCCCACATGACTTCTTATACCAGTTTTTTGGCTTTATAGGGATTTCACAGGCTTCTCTCTCTTCTGACAAAATATTGGATTTTAATAAGGTTTTGTTTATCTTAGAAATGCCATTTTGTTAATTGTGACACTTAGCTGTTTTGCCTTTCTTCTCATCTGTGATCATTAAGAGTTCTTCATGCACCATAAGCAGTACTGCCCTTCCACAAAAGCCTTGTAGAAGAGTAGCTGAAAGACAAGTTGTGATTATACTTTAGGTGTGTTTCCTTCTCTCTCTTGTATCATTTGAAGGGTTTATTAATCTCTTTAGGACATTTGGTACAAAATCCTGAACCATATCAATCCATGGAAGTTTTAATAAAAATGAGATTTATTAAGGAAGGAGATGGAGCACGAGCAATATGCACTATGTAGCAGGTCTAAGCTGGAATGTTGCTAAGACTTGTCTTCATTGGTCTCCTTCACATCACTAAAAGAAAGTGAACTACCATACACATCCTCTGATTGAACTTGCCTGTCTCCCTTCTGACTGCCTCTTGCAACTATCAAATCTGGGAGAGTTTCTGGAATCAAATGTCTTCTTTTGAGGGTGCTTTTGCTATGTATTTCCTTCTCATCCATGCAAGTGTTAATGAGCACTGCTGTAGGAGCAGTAGTGCCCATGTTACCCCTGGGTGCCTCTGCAGGAGGATGGCCAGAGTGGTACTCAGCCATCCTCATCTGCAGCCCACCCGTGTCCATAGCTTATAAACACAGACAGCCGGAAGTCATAGTGCAGGCATCAAGTTTGCCCAGAGTCATGCTTACTGGCTAGCATTGAACTATTAAAGTCTTCATCTTCTGTATAATTTTAAGTTCTTTTGAAAGTGTTATACAAATGTCGCTCCTTGTCCTTTTTCTATATCTTATTTTTGAACAAGCAGATCACAGCTCAAGTCTGTCTACCCTTTCTCCTAAATTATTGACCATGACTTTACATAGTAAATTGCACTGGCTACAAATGTTTGCTTGAACATAATTCATGACAAAGTTTAAAGAGACAGAGCTTACATATTTTCTCAGTTAGTAAACAACTGATGTTAATTTTGGCATTTCTCAGCTTCCGAGTGCTTAGTTTTGATAAGATGGTGTTCTTTTCAACACTTACAGCCCATTTAAATAATTTTCTTATTTAAAAAAAAAAAAAAAAAGGCAGCAGAACTTGCACCGAAAGTGAAATTGCATCCTGCAAAATCCTACTGACCCTCCTTTCTCTGAAAGACCCCAACTAGTGAATCTTGCAGGCATTGGAAACCAGAGCAACAACATCTTCTGCCACCACGTCCCCTAAGCAGCCATTGCAGGGGATGATACACACTTCTACCATTTCCCATGCAGGAAGAATGGTGTAGCTGGGATGAAGCATGGGGTGGCAGATGCATTCTTGGGCTGGTGGCAAGAGTTAGGAAGAAACAGAACATGCTCTGTGGAAATCTTCACTCTGCTGTGTTTAGGTCAAACAAGGAATTACCAAATTTGGGCTTCTCTGGTTTTTTATATGCACGGTAAAAAGGAAAATACCAGAGACCTTGTTGTTTTGATTCTAGACCTTAGTGAAATGCTTGAGGAAAAAACTAAGTTAAGCACAAGCAGAATTTTTTTAGCCTTTTTCTAATGAATAGTATCAATGAATGAAAAAAATCAAGCCTTGAGCAGATGCTTGGAGTGAAAATTGTACTGAAGATTGAGTTTAGCAAATGTATAAATGACTGAAAACATGTTCTTAACAGCAGAATTTTTTAGGCACCTTGTCAAGTTGTAAGTCCTAGATCAAGTCATCTAGCTTCAGAGTGATGCTTTCCCTTTTCCTGTTATTACAGTTTTTCTTATTTCTGATTTCATTGTGTTGTTTTGTCCTCATAAACATTCCTAAACTGTTTGTTTTGCCTCGTTTGTAACCATTTCTTGGGTTTATTTAATTTTTTAAAAACAATTCTGTGCCTTCCAAGAAGACTGAGAAGATAAGCAACTAAATATATGGAACATGTAACATAAGTTTAAATTCCGTTGCTTGGAGAATTGTCTGGAAATCTCAATCAAAATGGTTGTGGTGTTAGTTAAAACTGGTAAAGCTGGATCATTGCCTTATTTAATGGCTTTACTAGCGCAGAGTTTTCTCCTGCTTTCTCTATATTGTAAGGTCATTAATGAATCATTATCTATTGCTAGTAATTACTGATCTCTTGAGAATATTGGTTTAATTATATAGGAATCATAAGTGGAAGATACAGTTACATATTCTACAATGTAGGTAGTAGTACCTTGGTGTATTATGGCTTTAAAGAATCTGGGGTTTTTTTGTAGATTTTAATTGCTAAGTGTGCCTGGTAAAATATGAATTATTGTATTACCACATGTGATAAAAGGTACACTATTGTGAGTCTCACAGTCTGCAGGTGTAACAGATGTAAGGCAAGATTAACAGGACTGAACAATAATTAAAACATAGACAGCCATCTCAACAAAAAACAAAAAACAGGGGAAAAAATGAGAGAGTGAAGGGAAGAAAAAGTGGGGGAAGAAACAAAAAGAAAAGGTTTATCATGTCCAAGGCAGTTATTAAGGGTGTGTTAAATTCTCTGCAAATATTTGTAAAAGCAATAAAAATGTGTTCATTTGAAAGACAGCTTTTCAGTGTGGACATTTAGCTAAGGAATTAAGATCTTTTTTTTTTATGAATATAAAAGCTGAGTGAAGTCCTGCCATATGGCAGCATGGTTCATAGGCAATAGGGTCTTCGGTTTATAGATGCTGTGAGCTAAACGTTGCTGAAAAAATAAGAGAGCAGTTAGTATATATGCATTTACAACAGTATGAATTGCTTACTCCCTTTAAGGCAGGAAGGTTCAAATAATTAACAGCAATATTATGGTTGCAAAAGAAAGTCCAGTTGTTCTTCAGCAGTCTACATCTGTGAAACGTGATACCTCTGGGGAATGAGATTTAATTTTCCCAGGAGAAAATATAAAAGCAGGAGAAAAAAAAAAGGAATGACTTCTGCTTGAGCAGAATAAACCTGCATCTACAAACGATTAACACTGCATAATGAAGTAGTAAAGAAGCAAAAGAGATTTCTAATAAAGGACTAATAACAAATCCCATTACACCATGGTGTATTTTTTTTCTCTTGAAGTGTATTAGACTCCTAGCAAGGCTTTTGAATGAGACATGGGTAGTTGCAAGCAAAGTCAGCTCAAATGCATCAAGCTTAGCTGGGATTTCTTGCCTAACGGTTTGTGTAACTTGAAAGTTGTGGTTTTACAGGTGAGAGGAGTTGCTAATGCAGGTAATGGGCTTCACACAGGGTTTGGGTAATGTTTGTGTCACCATAGGATAATAGTCTCCTCTAGGCTGGGCACTACAGGGTAATGTGCCACTGTATGGCAAAATGTCTTAGACAGAATAGATGTGGTGTTAAATGCACTAGCTAAGCCTTGCTTTTGTGTAACAGTTCTGATTTCTTTTTCGGAGGTCTCAAAATAAGTCCCAGTAGAAAAGGGGTTTGATCAGAGAGGGAAATACAGAGTTTTTGTTTTGTTGTAGCTGATATTGGGAGTTTTGTAATTACTGAACTAAAATAAAAAGTTACAAGACCTTAGACCATAAATGCTTGATATGAGAGTGAGATGATGCTGTCTTTTGAAATCACATATTTTCACTTTTAGAAGGGAACATATCTTGCAAGGAAAAGATTCTATGTAGTGGTCTCTAAATCTGTACATGGATATTTTTGTGGATTGTACATATGGTTCCAGTGGCAAGGGGAATAAAAGTTTTGTTCACTAAGCCTTTACTCATGACAGTCCCTTTTAATTTCTTTTTTAAAGAGACTGTCTTTTTGTACAGATGGTTACTACCTTCAAAGCTTGTGCTAGACTGGCATGCTGGAGTTCATTGGTCCGGTATTTCTTTTATTTCTGGAATCAGAAAAAAAAAAAAAAAACCAAAACCCTCAGATACCTTAAACCAACAATGAGTTCTGGAACAAAAGTGGTTAAACATGAATTCTTATGAGTGAAACTAATCTTGAACAAGAAATTTCTAGTTGCCTTTTTAGAAATTTTTGTGAGTTTTAAAGAATGACTTAATTTGCTTAGCAGAAATTTGCAATCAATCTTTTCTTGCCACTGAATAAACAGATTCCACATGCGTAGCTATTTGCATATTCCAGCTAAAAATGTAATTCATTATTTTTAAGTCCATTTCGTAATAACTATTTCAGGATTAATGTTACAACTATTCTTTAGCTCGTTCAGATGTAACCTTAGATAATCCTACCTAAAAAGAAACAAAGCTAGTGGGTCTGTTCTGAAGTAGGAAGAGAAGGGGCTTTCCTGAGGTCACCAAGTAAGTCAGTGTAAGAGTCAGAACTAGAAATGAGAAATCTAGAGAAACAATTTTCTTCTACTGCATCTCAAGCTTCCAGTCTCAAGTGAATATTGCTGTTAATATGACAAATTTTCACGTTTTGCTAGGTATGCAAACAGCACAGAGATGAACAGGAATTAACAGGGTAGTCTACATGCAGATTATCACTAAATCTGGTAAAGATTTAAATTAGATTTAATGAAAATAGCATCCATAGCGTATTTTACATGGAACTGCAAACACTGTCATTTATAACAGGGAGGAAGCCCCTTTGCAGTAACTGTGACCTTGTCCATTTTAGTTGCTGTTTGTCATCTGCTTCTGAACTGGCTTTTGCTTGACTGGGCTTTTCAGAGCTTCTCATAAACCACCGGCTTCATCTTCCTGTTTTTGCTGTTCCAGGCCATTCTTGCATAACATTTTCTCCTTTTCATCTTAGGTCACTATCGCATAAAATGCTCAAAAATATGATAGGTGGGATTGATATATTTTGTCCTTTGAGGGTCACCCACATAATATTATTAGTCAGTGACACTTCTACGGTCTGTAATGTATCATTTCTTTGATGTAGATGCAATAACATTTCCACAAATACAATTAGTTAAGTCGTTATCACAGATCTTGATGCTTTGCAAAATTTTCTGGTAAAATGTTTAGGACTGTAGTTGATCCTGGGATATGTGTCCTGACTTTACCATACTTGGTAAAATGGAGAAATACAAATCATAACTTTTTCCTTTTTTTCAGGCGATGGGTAAGGCTCCTGTTTGGACGTGAATTCCCCCTTCAGGATCTTCTGGTTGTCTGGGATGCTCTATTTGCTGACAGTATCACCCTGAATTTAGTTGACTACATTTTTGTAGCCATGTTGTTGTATATCAGAGATGCCTGTAAGTATCAGCTATCTTAATTTTTTTTTAAAGAATGCAAACCTATTCTTTGAAAGGAGAACTTAAAGCATGCTAAATTTCATTCTGACTGTTTTAACATATTGAAAATCGTTCCAAATACTGGGAGAGGAGCTATTTATTATCAGACATGGCCTGCTGTATTTATGAAACAAATTGTACCTTGGATTTGTTTTGTGAGTAGTTCTGTGTTTTTACATGGAGTTGCAGATTTTATGTGCCGTAAGTCATACAGGCAAGTATAGAGCTCCACCTTCTGACCAAGCTCATGAATTGAGTAAAGCTTCCCTGTGACACTCGAAATATTTTTATGCTGTTTCCCTGTAAGAAAAGAGAAAATGCACAAGACAATGACTCACAATTTTTGAAGAGATAGCTTGAAGGAAACGCAAAGATGAGTAGCACTTACAGAATACGTTTATTCTGTGCAAGAGTGGCATCTTAAAAAAAATTAACATTTATTTTATTTTGGTCTAGTATACCTGAAATTTGTGCACAGGTGAATTCTTATAATTTAGTGATGACCAATAATATTCAGTTGTGACAGACAATCACAAAAATGTTGTTAGCTTATATAATTGTGAATGGGAGGAGAAAGATCTATAATGATTAATTGAGGCATTTATTTCTGTCCTATCATATTCTGCAAAAAATTCTGTATGCAACTGATGCAACAAAGTATGCATTTCGCAGCAAGATGTATGGCTGTCATAAGTATATGAATTCTATAGTAAGTTATTCAGAGTTAATTATATACCATCTGTAAGCTTTAGGTTATAACAAGGTCACATATTTGACACCATTTTGTATTCTAGGACACAGGAAGTTTTCAACATCTGTGGTTCCTATTTTAGGGCCCAGTCTTGAAAATATAACGTGGTACTTTACACGTACATGTTGTTCCACTCCCTGCCTTCATATGTTTTTTAATTACTTTTTAATAAATGTGCAGAATATAGAGCTACCTTTCATTCCTCTCAAAGAAGTGGACATTTAATTTTGGTCTGAGGTTTCAAAATTAATGCTGATGTTTCAAAATTAATGCTGATGTTTCGGGATGATCTGATTCCAGGTCATTGTGTTTTGCAATCTAAATCTTGCTTGTTTATACGCAGTAAACTGAAGTAGTCTTAAAATTTTTGGTAGAGATATATACTGAAGAGGCATGTAACAAAGTTTCTTAGCATCAGTATTTTATTTTGTGTCATTGCTTACCTTTAAAAAAGAAAAACATGTTAGAACTGTGCTTGTAAGAAGCCTGTCTCTTCTTGGGGATGCAAAGTCGTGGTGGGTTTGTTTCCTTTTGATTTGTGGTGCTGAGGTACAAGTTTCAGTATGAGTTAACTAAAATGTGAGCTAAAAATATGTTCCAGGCATTTGTGTGAAATCAGTCTCCCTCTTTTCTCTGAACTTCCCAGGCTTAGTAGAGAGAGTAGTAAATAGCTTTGCAGTGGAGTGTTTGCCCAAATCAGAGACAAAGTCATCTCATCAGGACAGCTTATACTTCATAGTTCGACTGTTTCTGTAATAAGTAACTTCCTGTTCTACAGCTGGACCTAGTTAGTCACTCTAAGCAAAATAGAATGGTGAAGCATAGTAAGTCACAAGTACTGTAAAGTTGAATGTATTTTTCCAAAGTCAAGCTCAAAATATAACAATTTCAACAGTTCTTGATTTCATAAAAAAATTTTTGTTATATATAGTGTATTTTGTGTAAAAGAAAAATTTTCCGGTTTTCCTCATTTTTTTATTGCTGATAATATTTGAGCTTTCAACAGAATTCAAAGTTGTGTTGTAGTAATTTTTAAAATATTTTCAAATAAAATAAGTTTATAAAAGCTTCTCTTTATTTGTTGAAAGGAGGCATAAGCTCAAAATATCCAATGGTGATAATCATCTTTAATTTAAATAAACCATCGGGAAATTTTTAGTTTATAAACTTGGAAACAATAAGAACAATAATATAGCTCCTAAGATACCATGTTATAAAAATGTCAAATATAAGCAGTTATAATAACACAGTACTCAAAGCATTCGAAAGTTTAGAAATTATGCTGGTACTTTTATAACAACGCATTTGGGGATAGGTGAAAGTTGCTGGTTTGAGAATTGATGAATTTTTTTTCTGTGCTCTATTATGATGTTCTAAAGGACATGATTTTAAGAAAGTCTTATTTCCACTGTATTTCTCATTTCTATTTTCATTTTGAAATCCTCTGTCGTTTGAACAATATATTGTTCACGGAGAAGGGTACATTTAGATTATCAGATTATTGCTTATATATTTTAGAGATTACAGATACATAATCATGTACACAGCCATTCTGTAAACTGCTCTGTTCAGTTTTGCATCTGTATCCAAGCAGATCTTTGTCTGTGGAGAGATAATCCTCATAAGCCAAGTGTAGGGCTGCGTACCAGAGTATCTGTAACTTTTAAGTAATTTTTTCCTGTGTTTCTTTGGAAAAGTTCTTGCAAAACATTTGGTTTTTTTAACCTGTCAAATCAGAAGCATGAATATTTGCTTCTGTTTCACTAGTGTGAACATATATGCAGCTGTTGATGAAATCAGAATGGAGGGGGGGATTTGGTGCAAAAATAGATGTACTTTATCTACTTCTATCCAAGAAGGACAAGAATGAAAAAACCTGGAAGACCTGTCTATATTTTGTATAGTAAATTAATGCCATTATTGCACCAGGAGCTAATTTTGACTGATCAGTATTAGAATAAGTGTATTTTTATCTTGTTTTCACTTGAGGAAGTAGGTATGGCCATTGTTAGAATTTAGTTTTTCATCTCTAAAACCGCTGTGAATATTTTGAGAGAAATAAAGAAGCCATAGGTTCTTCGTAGAGGAGCTGGTCAGTTATTTTTGTTATAGCGCGAGACGTTCATTTGTCTATGTTAATTTAATTTAAGGCCTCCAAAGGAGAACATGGCCATGTATAAAGCAGCATGGGGGAGTAGTCCCACCATTCCAGGGTTAGGAAGTAATCTGGATATAGGATCAGTGACATGAAACAGTAAACTCTTTAAGACATTACACATATCAGAAAATTAGGACTTCATTGAGGACAGTGCAGCGAGTTTTCAGGTTTTCCACCACTTTTATTATTGGTGCTTGTATCCAGAAGTGGTTATTGGGCCAATAGAGTCAGTCTCTTCTAAAGCAGAATGGAGAAGGCAATTGGATGTTCCTCTGGGCACTGAATTACAATATTAAGAAAAGGACAGTAAGATTGTTTTCTCTGTGTAGAGGAGTTTCTCTCCACCTTTCCCTAGAAATTCCAGTAGCATTCTTCTTTGGGAAAGTGAGAATTTGTGGTTCACCACAGAAGCTGGATCCAGATGAGACTCTCCCTAAGCCAGTGAGAGAATGAAAAGCATAGCTGAAGAATCACCAAGCTTTTTAAAAGGCAGCTGGACACACCAGCTACTGCTGAGACTGGATAAATTTGTATTTCACAGAATCTCCTTCCAGAAAATTCATCCTGTAAAGGATTCTTAGAAATCCTTCTGACACCAATAAACATAATTCAGTTTTGTTTTACTGCTATTTCTCTATAGCTTTTAAGAAAACTTCCACTCTGTTGTATAATATTATACATTTTGTCCTGAAGAGACAAAAATCATAGAATGGTTTGGGTTGGAAGGGACCTCCAAGGATCATCTAGACCAATTGCCTGGCATGGGCAGAGACATTTTCCACTAGACCAGATGGCTCAAAGCCCTATCCAACCTGACCTGGAGCACTTTCAGGGGCATCCGCAACATCTGTGGGCAACCTGTTCCAGTGCCTCAGCACTCACACAATAAGGAATTTCTTTCTTATGTCGAGTCTAAACCTCTTTCAGTTTAAATATGTGGGGGAAACCCTGAGGATTTAAAAGAAAAAACAAAAAAAAACAAAAAAAAACAAAAAAAAACCCCAACAACGACAACATATATAGACATCAGCAGGTTGTCCTTTTAAAGTGCTGGAATTTTTTTAACTTTCTGGATGATAAGGAGTTTTTTGTCAGGGGTCAAGTCTGCACCATTAAAATAAATCAGTTTTTTTAATATTTACTTTTCTCTATATCTGTGAGACAGCAAAGAACTCTTCCAGGAAAAATAAAGAAGGGATATTTTTAATCCATTTTACATTGCAGAGTAGAACACATACTGATCTGTTCAAAAGAGAAACACATTGGTCTTAGTGTCTATCATTTATAAAACTATTTAGCATTTAATATCAATATTCACTGTCATGATCACAACTGCAGTTCAGTATCTTAAATTTGATTTGCGTATGAGAGTTTGATTGGGTATGTTCTGTGTGGTGCTCGTATTGTACTCTGAAAGAACTCTGACGGAGGCCATTGTATGGTGTTCATTATGCCAGCTTTGTGACTTCAAGAAGAAAAAGCAGGTACCTGAATATGAACAAGAAAAACAAAGGGTAGGAAAAAGAACAGGCAGAACAGATAAAGAATGAGTAGGATAAGTGAGTGCTTTACAAATGAAAGCAGATGTATGAAATTACAAGCTGTCGGATCAGCAACGGAAATGAAGATGATAAAGTGGTTCCTTACACAGATTATAATTATTCATTTCGCCCAGTCCTGCATCTTTTCCCCATAATCCTCTTGTTGAGGGAGGTAAGGTGCAGGGGGATATGAGGCTTATTCACATGAAAGAAAATAGTAAACCATTTAAATTTCTCTGTCTGCAAAACTGCCCTTTATTTTGCTTTATATTGATTCAAAATCATTTTGTATTTGTAATGTCCCTGATTAATTAAAAGTATTTCTTACTACAGCTAAAGTTCTCAGAATAGTAAGTTTGTTAGAAATTTATTTACAATTACTATTGTTGGAGACTGTCTTTATGTTGCAGAGTGGAGGCATCATTAACAGGCATTGCTTTGACAGCTGTGGCAGATGGATTGCCTGGATTTAGATGGTGCAAAAGAAATGAAGTAGTTTACATAGACCTGCTTGAAAAGATGTCTTTAATAATTGTGCTCATAATTAGATTGATTTGGGAAGGAAAAAAAAAAAAAGCAGAAGACAACAAGAAGCAAAAAGCCATAGAGTATACTTACTTAGATTCAGATAAAATTAAGCAGATTAGAACAAAATTACAGCAAAGTTTGCTTAAAATTTTCTGAGTAATTTAAAGACATCTAAGCAAGTTAATGGTGAACTATATCTTTTAGTATTTATGAAATTAAAATCTAGTCTTTTCCCTCTTTCCTGTACATTTTGTGAAGTTACAGATTTAGGACAAAACAAGGAGTTGCTGAATAATTTTACATATATCTGAGTGTGTGTATGTATGTACATTTGTATATAAGAGCAACATAAAAGGTATTTCTGCAAAAAATTGTCAGAGTGGGGCAAAGTTATCATAAAGCCATAAACACAAATTATCATTCTTAAATTTAGATGTCTGTGGAGGAGCGTCTGAAAAGTCCATGTCGATTTTGGAGTATAGGACTAGTTTTTCAGGCTCTGCTGACAGTATTGCTCTGACCCTACTGCCTGGGGCAGGCTTTAGGTGCACAGCTATGGAGCTCTAAATTGAGGCATCTGAATCTGTAGCTAACAGAAATGTCTATGGCATAAAGTTGTAGTTTTAGCACTGTTCTTAATTATATTGGACCAAGTGTAGTCATGAAGCTTGATTATGTATAACTCCTTTTACTCTGAGCACTGCTTGAGTTCTGAGACCATGTGGGAAAAGACAGCAAAATCTGAATTGTAATGAATTTACTGGAAAAGGTACTGTTTTGGAATATCAAAATAAGACAGTAATATTTTCTTTCTCTCTCTCTCTCTCTCCCCCTGTTGTTTGGTTTTTTTCATTTGAATTCTAGTGATCTCAAGTAATTATCAGACCTGTTTGGGACTTCTGATGCATTATCCACCTATTGGAGATGTTCACTCCCTTATCTTAAGAGCACTTTTTCTCCGAGATCCAAAGGTGAGATGCTTGCTCTGTAAATATGGGGAATAAATCATTGTAATAAAGTGTTGTAAATGCTGTGCAGTTAATAACAAGCTACATTTTGGAAACTAAGTGGTAGTTTCAAGTTTTTTCTTACCTGATAAAGAAGCTGAAGGAAAGAGTTGGAAACAGAATAGAAACAAGTTCCTTTACCCTTTAAAAGATACTTTAAAGGATACTTTGCTAAAGTTATCCAGGAGCTCTGGTAACTGCAGATGTGCTCTTTAGAATGACTTTGCTTGGTATTCTGCACAGACATCTTCTAGGATAAAGTATACTTTTCAGGGAAACAGTAATGTTACTATATAAAACCTAGTAAGCTGTATAGAAAGCATCATGCAATTTCATCTGAAAGACCTTTTTCATGGGATTTCTGAGATTAATCATTGTTAATCCTTAAAGCACTACTCCTGTGTAATATATAATCGCTATGTGACATTTTCAATTAATAACAAGAGTTCGATGTTAGAGCCTGTAAAGATTCACATGAACAAAATGTATAAATTCATAAATTTTATGTCACATATTAGTAGCATGTAGTTTCTGATATCTATTTAAAAAAAAAGAAAACCTCTTGCTATTTTAGAATGGCATGTGTATATGTGTGGGTATAATATACAGGAGATATTCACTGTATAGTGGATAAAGTGCTTGAGATGCAGCTGTACACAGTAATCTTTGCTTACTCAGATCTCTGGCAGATAGCAGAATTTGTGCTGCTGGTTTTGAACTGTCTTTGTACATGTCCCATTAGTAGGTTGCCAGTGTAAAGTCTGATTTCCCTCATCTTCTTGATGCACAACATCTTTGAAAGCAAAAAATTCATCACTTCTGCACTCTGACTGACTTCTGCAAAATTTCATTCAGTACCAGTGTTTACACTTTTATGGATTAAAAAAAAAAATTGTCTCTTTGTTTTTCTATATCAGTTTTTTGCAGAAATCTGCATCCTTATAGCTGCTTTCTTCATTCCTTTCAGGCACAAAGATTTCTTTCATGATGAGAAGTAAAGTGTATCATCTTTTCAGTGTGTAAGAAAGTTTTCCAATGTTAGATCTCAGGAATCTTTCTTAAGATTTTGGCAGCAGTATGTAAAATCAAACTGCCCAGCATTTATTTATGTACTTTCTTAGGAAAACAAGATAGAAATATTTTTTAGAAGAAAGATACAAAGGTAGGAAATTTTTCTAAGGTATCCATCTGAATGCAATATGTAGTCTGTCATTTATTGAAGAGATATGTTAAACAATAAAGTGATTACTAATTATTTGGCTGTCCTCTGATACATGCTAGGCAGCATACAAGATATCCCATCAGCTGAAGGGGACAAAAATAAACCACCAGC
This sequence comes from Dasyornis broadbenti, assembly GCA_013397935.1. Lineage (NCBI taxonomy): Eukaryota > Metazoa > Chordata > Aves > Passeriformes > Dasyornithidae > Dasyornis > Dasyornis broadbenti. Next base: position 828,111 of record VZRN01004254.1, on the reverse strand, counting down.
TTCCCAGAAAAGAGGCTTGGTCACTATTCCACTCCTTATGCTCTTGTCTCCAACAGAAAGAAGTTGTCAGGCTTGTAAAGCCTTGGTGTCCTATTAACTAACATTCTCAGGTGGGCCTTGAATGGCTTTCAGATTAATGCTGGATGCAGTTCTACCATGTCTTTCTCCCTTTGCTCAGCTGAATTAGTACTTGAAACTCTTTCGTACAAAGAGTGGTAGTTGCTTTGTCAATTTAAATATGATAAAATGCAATTGTTTCTCATTTCTGAGCTGTACTTTTCTGCTTGGGAAATACTCTGAAGGTCGAGAAGCTCTGATTTCCAGAGAATGAAGAGCCTAAGGGGCTTACAACCACCTCTCATTTTACATTGGGTCTTTGTGTTGAGGCTGCTTAAACAGATTGGGACTTCTTACAGTAAGGAAGTAAAACTGTTCTAAAGGATCTTTCTAAAACTAGAAAGCAGTTCCTGGTCTGAGAAACATATATATTTTCAAGGCTATTACTTGCATACCTGTTTCTTACTTTTTCCTAGATATGACTTCAAGTTTCACTTACGTGTCTGTAAGCATGTGTTTGTTCAGTCCCTCTTCTCCATGTGTCTGAAATAGAAGTCTTGGTGTTCTGTAAGACCTACACACAAACATTTCCAAGTCTGTCATCATTTTTCATTAAACAGCATGAAAGGGAAGACTCAACGAGGCATCATGGGTGCTGTAGTAGTCTAAAGTCAGTGCACGGATTATATACCAAAATAAGTAGGTAAATTATGATTACTTTTTTTTTTTTGCAAGCTGCATAGAAGTAATTCCATTTGCCCTTATTCCCTGTGCAGATAAAAGGAGATTGGAAGAAATGACAAAGAGATTTTATTCTGTAGTGTAACTTGTAAGTGGTGATTAACAAATTCAGTGCTTAATTATTTTTCTTTCTTCTTTGATGTTTTCTTGTGCATTTCTCCATCACAAGCTTCTGGTTTCTAATAGGACATTACATTTGGTTCAGTGCAATTTTATCTCTCCTTATCCAGGGCTGAGTTGTTCTGCATGCCATTTCTTCTGAGATTTCACTTGGGTTTTAATATGTGAAATCAGGGAACCTTCTCTGGGAGACTTTTGCATGGTCCAGTGGCTTATTTCATTATTTGTTGGACATACCAAGAATGTTTAGTGTTGTTCCAAATATCTGAGAGAGGCTACTCTCTGCTCCTTGGAGCTTTAAATCTCAGCTGGACAAGAAATGCAGTTTAGAAGTCATAGTAGGACGAGCAGGAATGTACCTCTTGCAGGTTTGCTAATATGTATTGTCTTCCATATTATTTTTGCAGCTAGGAAAATACCAAATCATCTTACAGAGGGGAGGTTGTGGGGTATTTGGACTAAGAAATGTTGCGGGTAGGTGCATAAAACTCAAAGATTCGTAAGGAACAATCTTGTCATATATGATGAAGTTGTTAAGATGGACCTGATACCGCTTCTTCATCTGTAACTTCCAGTTCTGGAGATAACCTGGGTTTGTACATCTGAAAACATCTATTATTTCTTCTATTTCTTTGTTCTGACATAACAGCTATTTCCTTCTTACTTTTTGTATTGGAGAGCTAAACTTTGGCTCGATGAACCTGTCACATTTGGTTTGCTTCTTTTCACTGCAGTCATCACCAGGAGAGCAACTTAAATGTCAGAAGAAAGCTATACTTAAAAGATAGGTGACATTTTTTTCTTAAAGATGGGCAAGTACAATTTCCTGACCTTTTGTGCAATCAAACCTTACCAGAAGCCTTGGTATTATTCAGTATTAACAATCATATGAAAAGTAATGAGTACTTGCCATTAACCTAGTGGGTGCAGCAGCTCTCCTGTTCACTTTGCAAACCCCAGTTGGCAGTCGAGATAAGAGAAAATTTTAGATACCACATCCCTGATATTTTTCAGTGCCACAGAAGATAAATACATATCTCTGTAATAGCTGAAAACAAGTGAATGCACCTGTCTCAGAGGGGGGGCCTGAGAGATACTAATTTTACAGGCATGAGTATGGATCAGTGCAGAATAACTGAATTTCAGCTTTTTCTGCATTTGGCTAGCTCTACTTCTTAGAAAAACATGGAATGAAAAGCTCACATCAATGTAGTTGTCTTTGCATAGGGTGATAAAGTTAACCTGCGTAGAAGAGTATTTGTTTCACATTTCCAATCTTTGAACAGATAATTGCCTCAATTATTTATATTAAAGTAACTTCTATGCACTTACAGTCCTTCTGAATATAAAAGTAGAGCTTCTTATGGAAGAATGGGCTATTAAAATTGTGTATATGTGAAATGAAAAAATAAGGGAAGGTTCTTTTATGTATATCCAAAAACATTTACTGAAGGTGTGTGCCTGCATATTTAATACACCATGAGTGGCTCATTTTCTTCAGGTTTTTTCCTTATCAAAACCATTGAGCACTGTTAATTTCAAAGCAAAGGCAGCAAAATTAAGAAGTAGAGATATGGAGATAGGGCACTGGAAAAATATAAAGTGATTAAAAAACATAGTTCTAACTAGAGTTGTTCAAATAAAAAAAAAATTAAAAAACCCAATTAGAAACAAAAGTCATAGAAAATGTGAACATATTGTGTTCCTTAAATAACCAGATGTTCTTTCCTTCCTGAAGGCAGCCAGGGCTAGGAATAAAAGGTTTAAAACTATTGTTTTAAGTTAACTGTGAATTTTGAAAATCTGTTTTCACCCTTTAGCAAATAAAATTCTAATACAGCAACATAAGCAAAGTAATTTTCATCTTTGGGTGTTCTTATTTGTATGTTGTTCTATGTTGAAGTGTGAACCTTATCACAATGACTTATTATAAAACTAAAGCACTACATAGAATATTACAGTTTTGCATCACATGCTAAGAACCTGGCAACTATCCTTTGTCTGAAAGCTTACTGTATTTGTTCTTAATTTTTCTGTAAAGTAAGTTGGCTTTCAGATATTTTAACATGGTGAGTTGCCCCATTCATTGAGCAAGCTAGTTAGGAGATTAATTCAGTGGAGACACCTTTTGTCATAAACTATCAATTAAAAAAAAAAAGAAAAAAAAAGAATGTGCTTGTTTGATGGAAATTAATTTGTTACTTGTGCTAGTAATATTCTAGTTACTCCTGCTGCTATTTTTTCAACATAGTATTTTAGCTATTTGCTGACATTGAAAGTGGCTATATAATAATATTAAATTCTAACTAAATCCATGGAGAAGCATACATGACAGTTCAAAGAAGTCATATTAGTTCATCATGACTGAAATTACAGGTACTGCCAGAAAACTTCAGCAATAAAATATGGTCATGATCACTCGTATAACAAATAGTTGGAGAAATCTGCATTCTAGCTTTTAACACTATTCACTATCTGAGCAATGAGTGACAAGGGGAAAACACATTGCTGAAATTTTGAACCGAACTCTTTGTACATTTATTTTCAGCTGAATTTTCTTCTTAAGTAGCTGCCACCGTCTCAGAGTTTTCTCCAAGCTGGTTTCATATGCCTGAAAGGCTGCTGAGTTTCACTTTCTTCTTCTTCAGATAAATTCTTTTCTATACACTCATTAACTGAGGTGCCGCTGCAGAGCTGCAACTGTCCTTTGAACGCTGTCGTTATGTCAGTATTGTTGTTTTGCCATTTGTGGCAGGAGAAAAGCAGGTTTGGGGTTGTTTTGTTTGTTTGTTAGCATTGTGTGTGCAATCTGGCATTAATTACCTCTCTTTAATGACCAGATTGCAGCCAATCAGAAGTTAGGATCTGGCGCTGCTCCGGCATTAGCAGCTCATTAATTTGTACCTCCACGCAGAGGTACTGCTGGGGCGCGGGTCCACTTCATTACAGGGGTACCAGCAAGGGGGAGGGGGACTCTGAACAAACGTTTGCTTTTTGCTTTTTTGTTTTGATCATGAAGAATGTGACTGATATTTCAGGAGACATAATAGATTGGGGGGGTTAGGTGCATGAGAAGTAAGTTACCAGGGAGCTGGGAGTATGAGCTGCTGTACTTTAAGTAAGGAGAGTTGCCTGACTAAGGTCACCTGTACTTTAAAGGAGAGTCGCTTTTACATGGGTTGTGATTGATAAAGGAAATGAGGTTTTCCAGAAAAGCTGACTACACATCTCTTCATCTGGGAGAAAAGGATTTAGGAGAAACAAAAAATAAGTGCATTTACTTTCAGTGATTCACAGAGAACTTCTATCTACCTAAATTTCTGAAAGTTTAAGATCTTGCGTGTTTAATGTGAGGTAGATAGATTTTTATGAACAAAAAATGTGTCACCATCTTCAACTCGACCTCTGCTTTTATAACCACCTTCAATTCCTTGTAGTGAGCTCAAGCATTTTGATGTTCTAACATTCCTATTTGCAAATACAATTAGGTTAGATGTAATCTAAACACCTCACTTTAAATAAATCAATGTTTTTTCTGTAACTGCATGCTAAGCTCTTTCATGTGGGCCTATATGACTAAGCATTGCATATATTTTATGTGTAAAAGCCATGATATTAACTTATTCCTTGTTTATATTAATGTTCTTAAAATGAGAAACTTGTGTTTTCCAATGAGATGGTCTGTGCTTTGTTTTAAGAATTATTGATTTAAATATTCCGTTATTGTGTTTCATTAATAGAATAAGGTATGACAGGCGGCTAAGAGTTTAATGATAAATTACTTGGAATAACCGTGTTGCCATAGTACCACGTAAAAATAGTAAGTGTACCATGAATTAAAAATCTGCTTCATTTTTGTACATTTGTTTCAACACTTTTTTTCCCAATGCTCCCATGCGTTCTGAAATACAAAAAGGCTACATGGTCAATACTCTGATGTAAGAGCTTTCTTATCTCTCTCAAAGTTCATTGCAATCTCTTCACAGGTACATTAACCATGTAATCAACCCACCATAAAATAGTCATCTTCAATATTCCCTGTATGCCACAAGTAATATTTTCAGGAAAAAAAAATTGGAAAGTGGTTGATTAGTCATCTAGTCAAGACTTTCCAAATGAGAAACCTTTCAAAGTCCTTCTCATTCTGCAGTACCATATGCAACACAGTAGTCATCACTCGAGGGAGAAAGCTGATCTCTTGGATTGCCAGTGGCAATGCAGTTCCCAAATGTTGCTCTCTCCTTAGTGTTGCACACACAGGCCAGTTGTGTGGGTAAGAGCTCACAAATATTGTATCCATCCAAATTAAACAGCCATTACATTTAAATTAATAGGAATATGGTGGAAAATAATACAGAATAAAGCAAAGCTTCCAGAACAGTGACATCTCTCATAGTTAAGCCAAAGCCGTGCCACAGATAAGATGCTGCAGAAGCAAAGGACTTGTCCCAGATCTGTGTGGGGCCAAGCAAGATGGTGCTGCAATCCCCTGCTGGCAGCGAGAGCAGCGCCCAGCCATGTGACTTGGTTGGCCTCACTGCCCATCCTGTGTGGCACAGCAGGAAGGAGAGGCACTGGCCACCTTAAGGGCAGGAAGGAGTGGGTGGTGTGGCTGCTGATTTCTGGGAGGGTGGAAGGGTGCAGAGTCTTTCAGAGGAAATGGCTAAAGGTGAGTTAGGAACTGTTGTGTCTACTTTTGGCTAACTTTTGACAGCAAGTCTCCAGGACAAGATGGACGAGAAGGTGCTCTTTGGAAGACAGAACTTTGAAACTGTTCCTTCTGTTTGAGCAAGTTGACATCCTCAGTAGCAAAGTAAAAGCAGTTCTGACTGTACTTGCTGCTAAAGCAAGAAACTAAAGCCTTTTAAGCTTTTAATTACTTTAGCTACCAATAAAACTTATTGCTTGTGAATTTCTTGGGGCTGTTTCTTTCAGTTGATAGGTTTACTTCTGTTTAAAAAGTCATCGGAAGCTACTGACCCTTCCTAAAAAGTAAAGTTATTTATAAAATTACACTAATAAGACATATTTAACACTGTTATAGTGAGGTGATTATGGTTCTTCTTATGTGCAACCTGACAATTCAATTAATCATTTCTAGTTTGCAAGGTAGTTTATCAAAAGGAAGCACTTAAAGCACTTTGATTCTACCTAATCAAAATTTCACCATATCATAATTTATCTACTAAAATTTGCAAAACACAAACTGGGAGTTATATAAAAATGGATTCATAACTTTTCAATAATATATGAAAGATTAGCTACTGAGTCATATCCAACCTATTATGATGGAATTTGAGTTCATTTTCTTCTAATATAAATGTAGATATACTGCTTGTGTACCTACATATTTTATAGTATTTGTGTATCAATTGTAATCAAAGCTATTTGAGTACATTTGTATTGGGAAGTGCTTCTCTGAAAGAGCAAAATGCCACCAAGATGGAACTCAGAATGGTTGTTTTCTCATTTGCTGTAACTTGTTATGGAAAACTAGGTTTGGAGATGTTATGCCTTTGTCCTTTGTCTTTTTAAGGAGCAGTAGTGATCAAAATGGCTCTGCAGGATAGTTCCTTATGATTGGAATCCTAAAATGAAAGGAGTTGCTTGTCCCGCAGCACCAGAACCTTAGCTTCTCTCTCTGTTTCACAGGAAAAGACTTGGATGTCATATTCCTTTTGGTGTGGTGTGTCCATGGGGCTCTGTGAATGAGCTTTTTTCACTCCCCTGGGGCCCTTTTCCAAGTGGTTTATGTAGCACATTACACGCAGAACATTTAATTATTCTGTTGCTTCTCCACGTCACGGAAATAACCAAATAGCACCTTAAAATGTTCTTGTTTTTCCCTGATATGTGAGATTTGTGTACAAACATTTATCTGGAGAAGATATAATGCTGTAAGTGTGGTTACAAGGGGTGTATAAGTATAAGCTTCAGATAACTGCATTACTCACAAAGCCATCAGTGAGTTATACAGGTTGTCCAAAACGAGTGCCAATAAAACCATAATGTGGTAGCTTTTCTGTACATAAAGATGTCATATTTTAAATCTCATAATTTGGAGCATTCCAGGGTTTAAAGTAAGGCTTGCTGTGTGTTCCCTTCAAGAGCCTGGAGCTTTCCTCCACAATGTTGTAAAACTCCTGTTCCTAACTGTGTGAGGCTGCAAGATGCCAGAGCATAAATCTGTCGGGGGGTAGAGCTGAACACTGTCAGATTTATACCTTACTATTTAGTTAATTTACTTCTTAAAACCAAGGGTTCAGCTGAAAAATAGGCAACTAAATTAAGAGGCAGATTTAAAAGGTACTTAAGCGATTCTGTTGAAGCAAGATGGGGATTTTACGCAGGTTATGAACTTGAACATTGGCAGGTCAGAGTCTTTTTGTCTGGAATATCAATAAAAGCTGATTTGGTAGGATTTGATCTACCTGTTAAACCGCAATATGCTGTAATACTATAAATTAAAATTAAAATTAAAAAAGGCTTCCCAAACAGTTAGGACAAGAAGCCAAAATACACAGCCAGATATTTCTTTCAGTCAAGTCACTGAAGCATTTTTAAATCTCACTTGTCATTTTTTTTCAGTTCTTCATCTCTTGTCGTAGAATGCCCATGTGAGAGAAAGCATGTGTGTATGAAGTTAAAAACAGACCATAACGCACAGTATTTAAAATATCTTCCTGGTGTCTGAAATTTCTAGTTGCCAGGGGTATGGAGGGTTGTCACGTAACAAAACTGGATATAATTTATTTCAGCCTGATCAGAGGTGTCTTCCATTCATGACCCAATTAAATGAATTTTCTTTTCTTTTCTTTTCAGTCTTTTTCTGGGAAATTTTGTTGCTTTGAAAAAAAAAAACCAAAAAACAACAACAAAAAAAAAAAACCCTCCATAATTTTCTTTAGAAACAATTAAATATGGTAATTTTTCATGCTGTTATTGCATTGTAAATAACAAGGTCCATGATTGAGACCCTTAGCATCTTCAGAAAAATGCAAACAGGAAGCATTATTCCCAGCTTGAGGATTATGCCATTCCTTTGCCAACACCAATATTAGTGCATGGATCTCCTGACTCCTGTGATTAAAGAAGTTCTTTATTAGTTCTGTGCAGTGTACCCTTCATTTTGTGCTGCTTTCATACACAGGGTTGATAGACTCAGACTATCAATCTGTGTTTTTGATGGTATTTTGCTCTTGGCCTTGAACCACTTTCAAATTGGCAATAGTACATTATGTCATTTAATGTCTCACTGGGGTTTTTTTCATTCTAATAACTCAGTGGTTCATAGGTGGATAAAATACCTTCTGTGCTCCAGCAGGTTGCTTGTTCTGTAGAAGGTATAATAAAGGAAGAGGAGAATTAGCAGGTGAAAAGAAAGGTTTGTTTGTTTGGGGAATGGTGTTTGCTTAGGGTGCTTTGGAATTTGGGATGGGTTGGTTGTTTAGTATAGAAAATACTGTGATATGTTTCTGTAATATTAAGACTTTGCTTATGCTGTTCATGTGGAGTGGAGACAGCTGCTTAAATATCTGACAAAAGAATAAAAAGAGGAAAGGTGAAATCTCTCTCTAAGCTATTAGGTAATAATTAGTAAACACTTCATATTAATTATTAGTGCCTAATAGAAAAACTGCTGAACTGAAAAAACCGTATTCCTTATCCACATCTCAGCTGCTATATTTCAGCTCTGTTCTCAGTCCAAATTTTTGCTATTTTTGCATCATCTTTATTGAAGAAGGAAGATGATCTAGCAGGAAAAGGTAAACCTTTCCTGGCTTCTCAGTCCTATTTGAATTTAGGGTCACATGATCCTTCAAATTTCATTAGAAACAAATGAAAGGGAAAAAGTAGAATTTTAATAAGAAAATGTTGTAGGCAGTACAAGAGTTATGAAAAAATCCAATATTGCCAAGTCAGCTAAAGAGGGAAAAAAGGAGAAAATGGGGTCCCTAAAAATAATTGTTTAAATAAGTAGAACAATATTCCATCATGATCCTTTTCTTCTTTTTAGATATGTTTGGTTCAGTCTGGTTTTTGGTTTAGGCTTAAAATACTAGTAGTTTAAGGAAAAAAAGATAAATGTTTGGAAGAATTTGTTTAATATATTGGAAAAAAATAGTTTTAAAAAATTCCATTTGTGAGATCTCGCTAGTGAGATGGTTATTTTGGTAAGCCTATTGTGCCTGGATGTAGAATTCACTGCTGCTGTTTTGTTTTTTCTCTGTTGCAGTGAGGTTATCTAGTTTCAGATACAATCTATTAAGTGGAGTATTTTTTTAGTAGCTGAAGTTTTCCCACCTGTCTACCCTAAAACACCTGCAACATATGTTTGTGTAACCCTGCAATGCTTTGTGGTTTGGGCCTTGAGAAATTTCCCCAGAGCTTTTATCTTATAAACAGCTGAGCAATTCATTTCTCTAATGACAAGTGCTTTTCCCTTGGCATTGAGGCGATAGCATGTTTGCTAAAATAAGTCTCATCTTTTGTTACATATAGTAAAAATCTTTTCTCGTTCTTGTCTCTTATTCTGAACTTTTGTGCAAAATTTTATTTGATTTTTTTCTTCTTGTTAATAAAACTAAAAAGGGAGAAAAGAAAATAACTCAACAAAGAGCATTACAGAGATTCCTCCACTTGCACCTGCATGTAAACTTTTAAACACGCTGTGTATTCAGGGGGTGAGATATTAGGTATGTTGTAGAACAGCCTGCCTGTGACTTCTGTCACACACAGGCGTGCTTTGCTATATCCTGTCTATTCCATGGGTAATGTGATGCAATATGTCTCCAGAGGCCAGGGAGGAAAAGGGGTTTTGACTTGGGAATTTGAGCATACGGAACATGATCCTTAGCTAGTGGGAGCTGCTTTTCAGTGATTTGTGCAGGTTTAGGGAATCTGTTGCTTTCAGTGTGATTCTAACCACAGCGTCAGTCCCCCACCTAGGAAACATGCAGGTGTGGGTATAACTTACCTTGGTCCCGTGTCCCTGGAGGAGGGTAAAAGGCAAATACAAAGTCCCCAAGAACCTCCTGGCAGCTGTGGAATTGGAGTGAGTTAGTCTGATGACACTGGGAATAGACAGGAGGACAGGGAGAGGATTTCAGCAGGCAAATGAGCTGGGGATGGGGTATCTTTTAGGCAAGGACAGGCTCAGAGGCAGGAGTGCCTCAGAGATATCTGAAATGTTTTAAGGCTTTTTTACCCTTTGGACTGTGGCTAATACATTTTGAAGAGACAAAGTCCAAAATAACATCCATTTCTATGTGCTTCTATATCTGAATTTCATACATTGTCCTTTTAAAAGCATTGTCCTTTAAAAGCATTTTCTAACAGTCGGCAGTATGTTCACTCTATATAGATATGAAGATTAGAAGAATTATAAATCCAGCAGACTGCTCCTACAAAATGGGTGTGGGAAAGGGGGGGTTCTAGTATTGGCAATGACAGCTTTTCTCTCTTGATTTCTGCTCTTTCGTTACAAGGGGAAAATCATATATGTGTTAATCTGTGTAATACCCTCACACAATTTCTTGGGGGGATTCAACAAACTGTAAATTTGAAGGATTGATTACACAGTCATTTTAACATTATCCTTTTAAGAAAAAAAAAATATTTTGTCTGAGGTAGTAGTAAAAATACGTACATAAATTTAAAAAGAAAAGGAATAACTTTACTTGCTTAAGTAATGAAAAATACAAATTGGATCATTCAAAATTGCACTGTGTAGGAAAAAACATTGCTGTGAATATTTTAAACAACAGAGGTATGTTTTTTGTAAATAAATTGTTTAGTTCTTAGTTCTGATACATGGATTGTAATTTAGGGGACAGCTCAAATTGAATGCTTAGAGAGGGGAATTACTTTAAAATTCTTAAGGAAGAAACATTGTAATTGTGTAGGTTTTCCATTCTGCTTTTTACATTTAACTTACTGAAATGGTTGAAAAGAATACCAAACTTAAAGGACAACCACAGTGACATAAAGATCATAATCTTCAAAATAACAGGTTTTTTACTGCCTGAATTTCAATTTTCAGAAGTGTTTAAATTTTCTGTGGAGATACTTCACAGATATTTGTGTGCTAACATATATGTCAGGTTATTTTTTAAATATTGAATTTTTCAAGAGGATATCTCAGTGATGCTACAAAAGAAGTTGCAGTAGTAACCCTTAGCATTAACTGTCTTGCATTTCTAATGTTTTTTCAACAACATTTTTTCTGAGGGCTTTTTTTTCACTGCGTGTAATAGTACTTTAAACTGCTTCTTCCTTTGATACCATTAAACCTCATAGGAATTTAAATAGGCCCCTGTGAAAGTAATGCTTGAGCCTCATTCATATGTTCAAGTTAGATGTTATTCCTATTAATGGCTTTAAGTGCTTAGATAGTAGATCAGCCTTTCATGTCTTCAATTGCTTGTCATTTCTGCATAAATATGTTTCAAGATACTGTTCCACATGGTCTTTTTCTCTTGTTTTGGTTTTGGGTTTTTATTTAATTAGGAAGCAATGTGTAATAATCTTTTTTTATTATTTATTGGGTGGTGGAAAAGAAATTCCAATGGTTTTGCTAACTTTCAATATCTAATGAGTTATTGGAAGCAAATTGCAAAACTGGCCAGCACCGGGAACAAGTATTTTTCAAAGGGCTGTCCTAGGGCTTAGAAGTGGTCATTTTCTAGCCATCTCCTACTCTTCAAGACATGTAAAGAAAGAAGTTAATTCATAGGAGAAAAGTTTGATTACTCGCATAGACATCGCAGAACCATCAGTTATCCTCATCACGTCAGTTTGGATTTGATTATCATAGAAATGTATTGAGTTACCAAACTAGAGCAATAGTAACTAAAGTTGATTCATTGTTATTGCTGTCAGTTGATGAGGACTGACTTTCAAGCTCTATGAATAGGTAGAGTTATTCAAACATTGTTTTTATAACAGGAGATAAAAAATGTAGAATGGCCATTACAGTGTGGGTGGTACGATAGATGAGAATTTTTTTAATGCTTGTCTAATAGCTTTTAGTGGCTTCATTTTTTAATGAACATTACAAACAGCAGATATGTTTAAAATGTTTATTGTGTTTTCAAAGAAAGAAAATGAGACATTTCATACAAGATTAAGTCTAACTGCAGGAAACAGTCTGGAAATTCCCACCCTTAAATATGCTCCCAGAAATCATCCTGGCCTTTGGTATCTACCAATTCTATAAATTTTCTTCTGTCTTTTTGTGCTCATGCAATATTTTCATCTTTAAAATTCAAGTCCTGTACCCTCCTCCAAAAACGAGGTTTTCAAGGTAGGAGGTATATCTGCAAGTATGTGGAAAATGAGACGATAAGATTATGGATACTCCAGTCTATAATGAAATCTGGAGAGTGAATATACAACATGTGAAACCGAAACAGCTGAAGACTGACTCTGTCAAAAATGTAATGTACTCTCACCTGTGAAAAACTGTTTCAGAAAGGTCAACGCATAGTTCACTAAAACTGTGTTTACTACTAGCAGGACTTAAAAAGGCAGATCAGAATATACTGCAACAGCCTATAAATGATTAAACCTTTGTAGCAAATATTTGGGAAGTATTTAGATCTCTTTTATATAAGCTAGCTGATAATTATGCAGATATTTACCATTTTGTTTTCTCTTACACTAGAAATTATTAAAGCCATGTCTTATATATGTATTTTAAAAGGGACTCTCTGTACTTCTCTGTTATTTTGTTTCCATGTGTATGCAAAATTTTTTACTTAAAAATACTTACTTGCCCCTCCAAATAGTGTCCTTCAGGATGCATTCATTCAATCAAGATATTTTATGCATATACTGCAGTCTGTGCTTAATGTTCAATGGATTCTTAGATCCCAAAAGGATGATTTCAGAACTACTGAAGGCAGCATGATTCCATGAAAGAGTTTCATTGTGTCACAAGTGGAGAATAACAAGTGGATTCTGGTTTCAATATTAATTATATACATTTTTAATAGGTAACAGTCCTTTATTCATGGCCTCAGTTTTTGGGTGACATTTGGAGAGCAAAAATAGACTCCGTGTGCCATCTAGTGGCAGTATTCAGGTTGTCTCACTAAAATTAATTTGCTTAACAGAGATACTGCTGTGATGGATTCAGTTCAAAATGTTTGCTGTATAGTTTCTCCATACTATTATGATTTTCTTTAAAAGCATAGCACTTTATCTTGGAGGTGGTAAAATTCTATATCTGACCTGCAGGAAGAAATCAGATCAGTATCTGTACTTGTCCAAGAATTACTGATTTAATTAGAAATGTTAACACTACAGCAAACAGCCTCATCTGTTTGGAAGAATACTGATTTCTGTGAGTATGGAGTGGACTTACAGGTAGAATTTGGTATTATGTTAAGTATTTTAAGGTTCCACTTTAACATAAGTGACATTACTGCCTTGAGAAAACAAGATCCCAGGAAAAGAAATTGTTCTGTAAGTTTCTAATCCTCATTAATGAACATACTTCATGTCTCTGCTTAAAATCTCTCAGAAAATTACAATGAGGTGTTTTTTTTACTTTTTAGCGAAATCCGAGACCGGTGACTCACCAGTTCCAGCAAAATTTAGATTATTACAAAGCACGTGGAGCAGACTTGATGAACAAAACCCGGTAAGATACTTCTAAATACCTGATCACCAAACTAAGATCTTACATAAACAAAATATTTCAGAAGTCACATTTACTCTAAACAGGAGTTACATAAGCAGTATTAGAAGCACATGTGTTTATTTCATGACATTTATTTCAAATCTGTCCCTTGACTATTATTACATGAAAAAATTGAAATTTTTACCCATAGTGTTGCAGTCACTCGCTGGCATCATTTTAAGGCTGAAGACACTTTTTCACAATGATATGTATTGTAAAAGCAGGGGGTAAAACATTGCCAGTGTGAGTTCTGTAGCTGAACTAATTCTGATAATGCACCTAATCGCAATCTGGAGTATCCATGTACCAGAAGCTGTCAAAGTTAAGTTAAATCAACGAAAACGCAGTTTGAAGAAATTTTTACTAAACTTCTCCTCCCTTCTTTTAGAAATGGTTTGTATCAATAATGCTAAAATTCCTTGTCAAGGCCGTATTATCTGGGTGGCCACAAGGTGGGTACCAGTGTCTGGTGGCTGTCGGTGGCTGCAGGGCAATCCAGCACAAGACATAATGCTTCAATTGACACAGTCACAGGCAGTTTCTTGGGTTGCACATGGCCCCAGCCATGTCCTCTGCCTGCTGATTCATGGGAACTTGGTGGCTTTTGGACTTTTGCATCTCTGTCACATTCTGTTGAAATCAGCTACATTAAAACCCAACTAAAATTAAAATGGAGTCGTTTGAAAAGCTTTAGGAAATGGACAAAGCAGAAATTAAGTAGCATAACTGCAAAAACATCTTTTTTATAAATCAGCTTAAAAGTTGGAGATATGTGTCAAAAATTACTGCATTCTATTGCATTTTCATAATGGTTTTACTTATCCTTTTGAAAACTTACCTCAAATGTTGCCTAAACTGGAAAAATAAGTTGCTTGAAGTTTCAAAAAGAAAGATTTCAAGGATTTTGAAAAAAACAGTAAATCATAAAACACAAACAAGAATGACACCTGCTGGAAACGTAAATTCCAAGAAAAAAAATATTGGTTAAATATATGTAGGAACATAAATTAATTGCATACATATACACAGAATACACACCAAAGGAGATGGGAAGTTGTTTAGAATAATTTAGATAGAAGAACAGCTGGGATAAATTTATCTCAAAACAGGAACACTTAGAGTAAGTCAAATGTAGTAAATCTGTTTAAGATTGGACTAGGGAGAGAACTGGAAGATACAACATTAAGAAATGTTTCTGCAGTGAGCAGAGATGGATTAAATCAACCGCTGGGTCTTTTTCATCTTTAATTCCACAGTCTCAGTGATGTGTTTAAAATATCTTGACAAATCTCAAATATATATTGCTTATTTTATCACATATAAAACTTTTCAATCGGTCATATTCATCTATTTATTTCTCGTCTCTTTTAATGATTACTTACTGAAAAGAGAAATGCCTTTGAATAAGGCCTGCTTAAAACAAAACATTTCCATCTTAGCAGTAAACTGCAGATTGAATCATCTTCCTACTGCTAGTTTAAAAATACACCATTCACAGTCAAGGTCAATGATGCTTATTGTGATGAAACAAAATTGTTTGCTTCATAGATGGAATTCACGTCTCCTTGATACTCATATTTTTAAACTGATGCCTTACTTTTAAATGCATCTGCTATTAACTCTACAACATAATCAATCAGCATGTTTCTTGTAATTGTTGTGTATATCTGGTACATTTAGATGGCTAAAATGTAGATTGATCCATTTTTAATGGCTGTAATCATCCTTTGCATTAATATATCAGAATTTAAATGGTAAGAAATAGACACATTGTTCTTATTTTTCTGAACTTTGGCTCAGCTTTAATGTAACTCCTCCAGAGATGTAGCACCTCACTTTTGTTCATTTTTTGAAGCTGTCATTCAGAAAAATTGCACAGATTTTACTTCACAATACATTTATTAAAACCACCTCTTGAAAAGGTATTTAGATAGCATTAATTTGTTTTCACAAATTTGTGTTCTGAACTTATCATTAGCAGTGTTCATAGCATGGCCAAATCACATCACAGTTTATTAGGAGCTGCTATAACTATCCTTTCTAGCTGCAATTCCAAAACATTCTTGCATGTAACTGTTGGAAGCATTTCTAGAAATCATGTTTCGGACATGAGGGCTTAGGAATTGTTTATGTTTTTTGTTCCTGTAAAATGAAGTTTTTTCTCAAAAAGTCTCCTTCCAACCATCTGAAAAATGCAAATAAACTGATTTGTCCTGGTGGGCATATATGTCAAAGCAGAAAATCAAACAGTGTAGAAGGAAAACTGGCACTTTTTATTAAGGAAAATATAAGATGAAAAAAAAGACATAAGAAAGAAACAAACTGCTGGACACAAATACACAAGCCTCTGTATAAGCTTTGTTTCTTGCGTCTGTGGACCATCATGATTCCAATGATACAGTTAGCTCAAAGTGTCCAGTGGCTTTGTTGCTCAGGTAGCCTGTCAGAGAAAATCACTTACTTTCAGTAAATATAGTATTTTGTGCAGAGTCAAGGGAGTTTTCCAGTGATTGTCAAGGTTCTAAACCTAGAGACAACACAAACCTGGGACTCAATGTGCAAGCCATTATCTTCCTTCTAAGGTAATATTTTAGGTGAGTGTGTGATATATGTATCCCCCCAATCTCCAACTTTAGTTATTGGTTTCAGTAGACTGAGGGAAAAGATATGCCTAGTGTACTAAAGTTTGGATTCTGAATCTCAGCCAAGTTATTACCGGTATGATCCCCAAAATCAGCAATGTAATTAGATTTTTTGCAACTGTTGATAACTGATTGAGATCTTGTGCAGCTTGACCTCATCTGTTAGCAGGTTCCTATAAAAAGAAAAGAGAAAACTCAGCCTACTACAGGCAGATTATTAAAAAGAAGAAGCAATCCATTGAGTGTTGATTCCCATCTTCTTTTCTTGTCTGGCATAATCCACTGGAGCAGCAACTTCAGTTTGAAATGCTGACATTTGTGGTCCTGTGCTTACCGCAAAAATAACCAAAAATTTAAAAGAGCCCAAGGGAAAAGTGAGTATCAGATCTCCCTGGCTGCTTTCTGTGAGCCTTCTCACAGAAATCTACTGGCCATCCCCAACTCAGAACTGGTTAAACCAGTAAGTCCAGGTTCTGGAGAGGCTGAGGGGACCAAAGTGTTGTACTCCTGATGGGGGGCCACCCTTAAAGGGGTGACTCATATCCTTTGATCTTCAGTGGTGGTGTCCTGGCATCATTCCTGGCAAAAGAAGACAATACATGTCTCAGAGGGGTTGGTCTGGACAGGTTACCCCTTAGTGGCTCAAGCTGTTTAACAGCTTGGACTTGATATTTCTCAGGTGGAATCTCAACTTCTGTTTCATGAAGTGCTTTTTGCACTTCCATTGTTGCTTCCCCCACCTTTTCAGGGGGTTCTCCTCCAATTAATTTCATGTCCAGAGGGAGTGAGACTGTTCATTGCGCAGCCTGTGCAATCATGAGTGAATGTTCATACCCCTGCAGGAGGTTGTTAAAGGTGTATTGCCCTCCCTTCCAATAAGTGCCAGTTGAGCAATGGTTAAAGGCAGTACTGGCATTCAATTGCTTGCAATAAACTGTAAGCCACGACTCTCTGTTGGCTCTTTCACTGCCCAGACAGGAGAATTAGAAGGGGACTTTGAAACCAACCTGTCAATGCTCAATCACATGGGTACTTGTATTGTGGCTGTTAGGTTTGCCGTGTTGGGTGCTGCAGCTGTTAGTGGAGCCAAATCAGCTATAACTACAGAAATTCCATTTTGTGCTGCAGTGAAGATCCAGCCCTGTGATACACCAACAATCCTTGAATCAGGCAATGCAGGCACCACGTGGAGTGAGCACACTGCAGTCTCTGGATTTCTTTTAGGGTCAGGATCAGCAGACTTCTGCTTCTTACCCAGGAGCCACCAAACACCCAAAAACTCTTCTTCTCCCAGGTGGTGCAAACCTGGGGGCTGCAAACCTGGCCTCAGCAGAGCACCTGCAGCTTCTGCACATCAGCGATTGAGTTATCAACCATTAACATTTCAGTCTCTCACAACTACTCAGTTTGCTTTTGAAACCATTTGGACCTCCTGCAAGAGCATTTTACAGTTCTGCAGATGCTTTCCTTATAGTGACTTTGTCAGTAATTCTCAGGTGACTATGGAAGGACTTTTTGTAACATCAGCACCAATAAGTAAAATGGGGAGACACAGAAACATCCTGTAATTATTATTCAACAATCATTCCTTCCCAGCTTCCATAAATTGGGAAGCAACACTTAGTCCCTGTCTCTTCACTGCTTTCCTCCTAAAAAATTCTACTTGCCTTCTTTCTTCATCACCAATATATGGCAGAAGTACGCTGTACAGCTTGGGGCTGTATCTTGTGAGTGTGCAGGCTCTCATGCTTCCTTCAGATAACTGTCCTTTTCTGTCTATTCTGAGCATCTATTCTGAGTCTAAACAACTCAGCTGTTATTTTTTGGATGTGCTCTATATGTGTATGCATGTTTGTATTGTGTATTCTAAAAAAAAGCCCATCTCTGGAGACAAATAGAGAAATAATAGGAAGAGCAAAATTAGAATTACTCTTCCAGGTGTCTGCAGAAGTTACAAGTTATCCGTATTAATTCATTTGCAGTTTATTTTTAGTTCAACTTCCCAAAATATGGTAAAACTATTTTTCCCCAGTACAATGATTGTGTTGATTTTAGTTACATTTCTTCATGTTTTTAAAAGACAGCTATTTATATCATGGAAGTATAGATCAGTAAAATAAAACCTCAGGAGTGAAAAGGTCTTTGTGGCTGTGATTTATTTCTATGAAGGGTATTTCAAGCATTAATTATATAAAGCAGGAAATTATTGCATGAACAAATAGGAATGGCTTTGCTGATCTGTGGGTTATGTGAGCACTTCCACTGGGAATTAGAAGGTTCTTTGCTCCTTTATTTTAGACAGATTAAATGGTTCGACAGTTTCCTCATTCTTAATGTTGCATATAACTGAAGTGAATTAAATAGCCAGCGTAGTTAAAAATAAAAAGTAACAATGATAAAGATTGTGATTCAGTATATGTGTATACCCTGAAGCAGTTCTTCAGCAAAATCACTTTAGACATCAGGATTCCCGTTAAAAAGTGCTTGGCTTGAAATGATTGGTCTACGGAGAAGGTGAACTCAGAGCAAGAAACATCTAGCTCTGCCAGCCTAAAAGTACAGTCTAGTGTTAGCTTTGCTTGCTGAAAGAAATGTTTGAGTTAGAGTCATATTAAACATTGGAGAGAACTTAATCTAGCAGAAAGAAATATTAAAGCAGTCTTCAAATAAGTGCAAAAATTCAGTTTTATAAAGTTTTTGATTCTGTAGAGCCTGGATTGCTTTTTGTCATTCTATTTCTATTTTTTAATTTTAGAAAGGAAAATTAAGAAAATTGGTAAGAACTCACTTCACTTGGGGTTAGGCTGTATTTTCAGGGAGAAGGACAAAAAAATTTTGTACACTGCTGGCTGGGAAGAATTCACACCACACCCAGTCCGTGTGGTCCCTGTGTGTATTATGCAGCGCAACTGTAGTAAAACACCTTCCTTGTAACATTCAAATCTTGGATTTTTATCTCCCAGTTTTAAATAATGATGGCTGTGCCTGTCCAAACTATTGGCAATGATGTGATGATTTCTCCTCTTCTTTTCTCAGTGCCAGTGCTAAGGCTGCCCCTCTGAACATTAACAAAGTCTCCAACAGCTTACTGAATTTTGGCCGAAAGCTCATTGCTCCGGCCATGGCTTCAGGTGGGGCAGTGGGCACTCCTGCCAGCGGGAGCAGCTTCCCTCCTTCTTCAGTGGCAACCAGGAGCACAGTGGAAGCCCCCCAGCAGCAGCAGCAGCAGTATCACCACCAGTCACAGCAGCAGAGGATGATGAAGTCTGAAAGCATGCCTGTTCAGCTGGGCAAAGGTAAAGGGGAAATCTGTGGCAGCGCCATGACTGAGGGAAGCTTTATCATACATCTTCAGGGCAGAAGAAAGTTCTTCTATTGATTTTTTTATCAGTGTGTATGTATTTGGAGGAAGCAGCAAAAAAAGTATTTTGTTAGGCAGGATGCCTATGCCAAGTACAACAGCACATTTGCAGTGCAATACAGAATTAGATGTTATCTCAAGAATGTACAAATACTGTAAGAAGGTTTGAACCTTTAAAAATAGATTAACCAGAAATTGCATAAGACAGACCAACAAACTACATCATTACCATAGATTCTAAATGCAACCTGTTTTTAAATGGAAGACTAACTTCATATATGTTCTTTCAGGCTATTGGCAAAAAATCCCATGCATAAGAGTATTAGCTAAATACATAATAATAAGTGAAGGAAGTTAGAGAGTAATTCTTAATAAACAAATTCTTATTCTCTTTAGAATGTGTGGAGCTTATTTAAGAAGTTATTTGAACATTAACAATTTGTCTTTTAATAATTTGTCATGGCCCTCTGCACTTTATTTAGTAAACACTGTGTCTTTTCCTTAAGCCTTTCTTTTTATATTTCTTGAGGACAGCTTATTCAAACAACAAACTCACAAGCTCAGCTTTGGTAGTTGTTTGCTATACTCTGCCATGCTCTAGGTAGGTTACTGCTTTTCATCTTCAGCCAGCCCGTGGCAGTATGTGCTTTTCAAGGAGTATGTAGAGCAAAACAATATCTGCTGCATTTAGCAGCTCATCCAATGTCATGGTTATGAGTTTGAGGGCTGGTGCTGGTTGCCTTGAACCACTGCAAAGGATTGCATCTTTTTTTTTCATTTGTTTTTGTTTTTCACAAGATCTGAAAGTGTAAGAGAAGGGAAATAACACTTCATAGCTGAAGTTGGTGTTCTTTCTCTTTCCTGTGGCACCCATGTGGTCCAAAGGTCCTTTCATGATGCATCGCAGCCACAGCAGACACGGAGGGACCAGAACTAAATAAAGGTACAGCTGTTCTTTTGGAGCAGACACATACAGGCACTTCTGTAAGGGCCACTGCAGCTGCTTGGCAAAATCCAGATACACAGCTTCTCTCAGAATCACCCAAGAATCTCAGAAATTGCTTCAGCAAGGGTTTTACAATGCAGATGTGAAACTGAAGTTCAGTGAAACTTTGATGCAAATCCTGCTCACAACAATGGAAATAAAATTAGGTGTAGCACAAAATTATTTACACTGTTTTGGAGAGACTTTTTCTTTGCTTTTTAAAATGTTTTCCATGGTTCCCTTATTGCATTATTGTCTTTTTCCCTTTTGAGTTCAAAAGTAGTATTTGTGGCTGTTTTCTTTCACTGCTTAATATAATAAAATAATACAATTTGAAGCAACTTCTATAGGTGGAATCAATTGTAGCCTAATCTTGATCTGGCTGCTAAAGGATGTCCTGTTGTATGTGCCAATTAACATGTATTGTCAGGAAATGCACCTGATACTTTCTATATAAGAATCAGAATAAAAAACTGTAGTTATGTTTGGTCATTATCATGTACAAGCTGTGCACATATTTCTCTATCAACAGGAATATGGAGATTTAGTAAAGTTATGAAGAATTTATGATGTAGGGCACACAGCTTTCATGGTAAAAGGAAAAAACATAGTGCGCTTTCTCTTAGTGTATTCTGTCTATACATATTTGTTACAGCCTTTGCAGAAGCAATTTAAGGGGAACAAAATGTAAATATACTTATTTTAATAGGTTCAGATGACAGGTGAGTTTTGTTTTACATATTAGTGCCATTCTTGTTGCTCTAGACCTGTGAAGTTATCAGTATTTTGCCTATACCTGTATAGAAATTTTAAATTATGGCGGCTAACTATGTTTGCAAGTGCCATAATTCATGTTTTTAAAGAGACACAAAAAATGACAAAAGGAAATATAAAGTGTTTTAGAGGCTCCCCAGTGAATTCTCTCCGAAGTAAGTTTAAATGTTCAGAAAAAGAATCCCTATTTTCAATGACACCGTGGTGGAGACAGGCTAAAAGCCATTTGAAGTTTGATACAGGAATCCTTGTAAACAAGTCAACACAATCTCCATCACACCTTAAAAGCCTTTTGGTTCTGTGGAGGACAGTAACACCACCTCAAGAAAGAGCTGTACAGCATCTCCAGTGAATGAGGGCACTCTCCAGGGCTGTGAGAAGCTGCCAGTACTTCTGTCCCAGGCATTGAGATTTAGTATTTAGACCATATTCATACTCTCAGAAGCTCTCGTTTTACTCATGTTTGTGCTGAACTTTTTAGCTTCTGCACTGGCTTTTTTCTAGCTCTGGATTCTGCTGTAGGTTTTGAGTATATAAAAGCTATTTGGCATGGTTTGGAAATACAAGACTCCCAAGTTAGTAACTAGCTGTCACTAATTGTCTCCTGTTCTTGTTCTTCAATGTGTTTTCAGCTCTCCTCAGCCTCCTGGAGCTTGGTTATTCAGCTGAGGAAGGCAGAAGCATGGATTTAGGATTTAGATTGATAGACATTTGCCCTTCCACTTGATCTAATATTCACAGATGTTCAGTTGGACAGTATAACAGGCTAAAGTGCTGTAAATCTAACAGGCATCAAGCCATAAAATAAGTCATCCATTTTTCTCGTTTTGCTCCTTTCAGGTTTTGATTGCTCAAGTAGTGCTGATAAATTAATATGTAGAGAATTATAAGTTTGAAGAGATTTAATTAATTGCCGGATCTACTTCTTTATTAAGTGTGAAGAAATCCTTGGTAACAAAGTACCTTGCAGGACTGTCAAAGTAATCCTATCCTAGCCTTAACGACTCTGTTTCAACAGTTAGCACTCACAAACCAGCTATCATTCGTGCTGCCATACTCTAAATGAGGGATGACTGGTGTACATGATCAGTTTTAATTACTTCTCACTCCAAAGTTTTGGTACTTGCTGAATTTCTATGCAAAAAAAAAATGCATATAATTTAGATAATGTAAATGGAAAAACAGCAGACTGAAAAAAAAAAAAAAAACCCATAATTATGAGCCTGTAATTCCAGATGAGTCTTCAGCATTACAAATCACAGTTGAACGAAGTATCCAGACACCTAATTGGAAATTCAGTTCCTTCTAATAATATATTAATCCCATTCAGCCTGTCCTCAGCACAGAAGAAGATCGGGTATCATTACTGATTACTTATGCAAGGTAGCCAGCTAACAGAAGAGAGATAAAAATATTCTCTTGATCCTGCACAGTGAAGTAATTCCTTGGCAAAAAAAGTTGAATTCAGATATTGAGTTCATTGGATTTTCAGTTGAGGTGGTTGTTTTGAAAGATAAAAATATCGCTAAGAGAAAAAACAATGGAAAAAAGCAAAGTCGTTGCCCTTTGTGTTCCAGTGGATCCTTCATCATTCAGAAACTGGATATTCTTTGATTACCAAATGGCAGTGTATTGCTAAGAGAAAAAAGCATTTCTCTTTCTCTTCTTCCCTGATAGTGCCAGATACAGTTTTCCGTCTAGGTCCTTTCACGGTGAAGCCTGAAAGGCTTTTGATTTGAGTGCAGCTTTATCACAAGGACACATTAGAGGACCAGTTTAAAGACAAAGTTCTGCCAAAATTGTGATCAGCTATTTAAAGAGTTTCTAGGCTACTGTTTGTTTTTATGAGTTGATATTACTGTGGTATTTGTTGTAACATAAACAGAATTTCCACAGTTACCAAATATGCCCTAAAGAAATGATCTCCCTATTTAGAGTTATTTATGAAGTGTCTGTAGAAAATGAGTATGCTTTTTCATATGGATAAAGAAACTGTCCTTATTAATAGCAGAACTCAGTACAAATTAAAGGAATAAAACACGGATTGACAAATGGGGGTTTTTTCCCCCTTTTTTAAAAACTTATACATATTATTAGGCAATTATGAAATATATGACAGTAAGAATACAAATTCTGAGCTCCTCAGTACAAGACAGACATGGAGTGAGTCCAGTGGAGGACTCCAAAGAAGATTAGGGGACTGGAGCACCTCACTTACGAGGAAAGGCTGAGGGAACTGGAACTATTTAGCCTGGAGAAGATAGAGAGGGTATAGTATCTTAAGGGAGGTGTGAAGAGGATGGAGCCAGGCTCTTCTTGGTGGTGCCACGCAGTAGAGGAGGAAATGGGCAGAAAGTGAAGCACAGGAAATTCCACCTGAATATGAGAAAGAACTTCTTTACTGTGCGAGTGACCGTGTATTGGAACAGACTGCCGAGAGAAGTTGTGGAGTCCCTTTTCCTGGAGATACTCAAAAGCCATCAGGACACGATCCTGAGTAATGTGCTCTAGGGTACTTGGTCCAGGTGACCTCCAGTGGTCTCTTCCAACCTCAGCCATTCTATGACGCTCCCAAATATCAGAATGACACTGTCTGTGTAGAGTGCCAGCAACAAAATGGTTTTGACTCTTCGGCTAAGTTTTCAGGTTTTTATCTAAATCAATCGCTTAAAAGCACTGGGTTCCTGCAGCCTATGGCTACTGGTTATCCAACCGTCCCGTTTCCCTTTGCCTGTCCCTACAGCACTCTCTCACGATGTCCTTTCTGTTCAAAGCAGGGTGCTCCGGCTGAACCCCCAAAGCTGCGGCTCTTCATCCGGCGAGCTGCAGCGGCGGGGCCGCGCTAACGCTGTTGTTTGTTTGCCAGGCGAGGCGGGCGAGGCGGTGCCGCCAGGGCCGGCCCCGGCCCAGCAGCAAGGCCCGGCCCTCCCAGGTAGGCCCGGGCGGCGCCCGCCGGCACTGCCGCTGTCTCTCCACCGAGCGCCGCTGTTGTGCCGGGAGAGAGCACGGCTCCATCGCGGCCCTCCCGACCGCTCTCTGTGTGCGTTTGTGTGCCTGGCTGTGTGTGTCTGTGTGTGTGTGTCTGTGTGTGTGTCTGCCTGTGGGTGTGTCTGTGTCTGTGTGTGTTGTGTATATCTGTGTCTGTGTCTGTGTCTGTGCCTGTGTGCATCTGTGCCTGTGTGCGTATGTGTGTGTATGTCTGTGTGTATGTCTGTCTGTCTGTGTCCGCGTGTGTGTGTGTCTGTCTGTGTCTCTTGTGTCTCTGTGTTTCCGTGTGTGTCTATGTCTGTCTATCTCTTCACTGGCATCTGCCATGTGTCAGCATCCGTCTGCATTACAAATCTCATATGTGCTTGCACTTTGTAGCCCATTTCGCACTCTGTCATGGGGGGGGCAATTCCATCATCAGTGTACCTTTTAGCTACATTACTTCCCTCTTGTTGTATTTGGGGCAGGTGTTTTGGGCTGAACATCTACTGTAATGCACTTGACTAACGAGGAGCTTACCTGCCTTGGCTGAAATAAAAAGCATATGGATTTGTGTGATGATGTGGTTTGAATGAATTCTAGAAGTGCTGGAAGCCTTTGTTCCAATTTCACTGTAGGAGAAAAAGGGAGACTAAATTATCTGAAAAGTTTTATAAAACTCGTCTCATTCTTTTTGCAAATTTTAATACCCTACATCCTGACTATGGTGAATACAGACAGATGAGCAGATCTGAATGGTTTTGAATTATATATGGTGCCATACTTCTCTTCCTCTTGGTATCTTTGTCCTTGCTCTCCTTATAACTATGGAAGTTATTCTTTTCCTCTGTAGGGACCAAACAGAATGAGCAAGTTTTGTATGTCTTTTTTGCATCTTCCTCTGATTTTTCATATATTTTAGCACGGACCTCCAGAGTTCTTGGTTATATCCCCCATAGTTTAACTGACAGTTAGTAAGACATGAAGCTCACTTTCCTTTCATTGTAAGTCTTCTCCTTGCCATCACCTTTTACTTTATAATACGCCCTTATTAGTGATCACATTAAATTTAAATTACCCCTCTTTTCAAGACATCACAGGTCTCCACAATACCAACAGGTTTCCACTACCACATCTGTGTGTTTTCCAGATGGTTTTGAGGCAGAGCATTTGTAATGCTGGGGTCAGTCTCAGAATTAGCAACACACAAGTAGTGAGCCACTTAGAAGCCAGCACTTGGAGATAACGTTGCTCCTTTTTGCCTCAGAAATGGATGTATTTTTAGTGTGTGAAATCCTGTGTATCACTACTGTGAACTATTTATGCATGTTAGTGTGCATATATATATATATATCTATTTTGAGACATCCCACACAGTAATGTGTTCTGACTACTGCATACGTCAAGGATCCTTACATATTTGCTCCGTGTGCTTCATAAGCATGTATTTGATTTCCGTGTTTATGGAGTTTCTTCAGCCCATTTTATAGGCTTAAGACCTTCTGGTATATGCTTAGATGGTCAGAGATTAGATTTCACCAATGCTTTTTTAAGGAGCCATAATGTGTTTATCTGAGATTGACAGAATGAGCAGATGAAAATGAGAGTTTTAATTCAGTGGTGTTCTCAGGTTGCTGATTAAGCTGCTAAAGCTGCTAAAGAAGGCCGTGGAGTTGTTTAGTTATTAACTGCACTTTATTGCAAACTTTATGCATTTTGATTCTACGTGAAGGGTAAGACTTCTTTTTTCTTTTTCCTCTTTTTTTTTTTTTTTTTTTTATTCCTGAGGAATAATCCAAAATTAGAAACTCTATCCCATTACTTATTGTGAAGCTATTGAGTGAGCTAAAGAATGTACCACAGTGCATGTTAAGAAAGGTGTAGAATGAGTAAGACACACAACAGAGAAGGTACATAAGGCATTTATGTCATTGTCCCAAGATCCTGAAATCTATGCATTGGTGCTACAGGGTTGTTTCCAAAGTTATGTGAGGGTTGTTAATGCCTCGGCCTTTGTGCACACCTAATACATCTGAAGGACTTCAGAAGAATCATGGTAACTCAGTTAAATATTGTTGCAGCAGGTTCATTTAAGAGTTGGACTTGATGATCCTTGTGGGTCTCTTCCAAGTCAGAATATTCCGTAATTCATTAAATTTCTGTGTTGGGAAAATCATAGATGCTGGGGGTTAGGGTTTTTTTTTTTTTTTCACATTAAGGAAAAGACATACTATTGGTATGAGCTGTCTTTCGGCTTTCTTATTTACAGTTGTAAAAACACTAATTCCTCTGGAAATTAGAAAAGCATATCAGAATCCAAGAATTCTGCTTTATGACTTGCAACACACTGTAATTATTCATAAGTGCTGTTCTTTCTGTCTTAATTCTCAATCATATCCCCAAATAATCCATGTCACAGCACTGTTCACAGGTTTGTATTCAGGAAAAAAAAAAACAGTGTTTCCTAATGATAATTTTCCCAACTTTGCTTATTCGTGCAGAAGGATCCTAACCTTTTTTCTTACTTGGGTATCAAACATATAGATACAGTATTTTTATCACTTCTAGTTTACTGTATCTCTGTCTTAGTTTAACTAGAGCTTGTATTGCTCTTATTTTTCATTTTCATTATCTATTTTGTAGGCCATAGGAACCAGACTGTTCAAAGCTCTTGGTGTTATTTGAGCAAATTCCCTTTTAGGACAGTTGTATTATTCTGTCCACAAAATCTTGTTTAGTTATGCAAGTAGTTGAATATTCTGTTCCTCTGAACTGTGATCCATCGTTTGAAGTGTAGCTGTTTCCAGTGGCCATGAAGACAGTTCTCTGTCTTTTCAATTTCCTGTTATATTTTGGACATTTTTTTTCCTTAGAGCTGAAGGACAGAATATAGAAAAAAATCTTCACACATCTTTTTTTTTTCATTGTTTTCCCAAGCTGTATTATTTCTTGTGGGTTCCTCAAATATATTTAAAGCGTTCTTCTCTCAATATTATTTGTGAATTTTTATCACATAATCTGCTTTTTTGCAGGTGAAGTGTGTTAAGTGCAGGCCATACAGTGAAGAGTATATGAAAAATACACATTGCTCATTGTTTAACTTTTTTGATTTGTTTTTTTAACCTTGATCTTATGGGGAAGATACCTTCTTCATATTAGGATGGTAAAAAGAGACTATTTAGTCTGATTTATACTTAATAAATATTTTTCTGTTGCTTTTTACTCTGTCCATCAAATAGGGTTTTTTATGTTTAGCATTTATATTGGCTGCTCTTACTTAGCTGTATGAATTGCTTTTATTTGCTAAAATATGTGATTCCATCTGTTCCAAAAATATTTTTAAGTTTACCTACTGCAAAACCACACTTCTATTCTAAATTGCCACTATGAAATGCATAAAAAGTCTTTTTCTTACATAAAGGCAACTGTAAGGATAGTGGTGTTGCCAAGTGACATGATTTTATCCTAAAATTAGAAATCTTCTAAAAATTTCCTAGTGACTGAATTATTTCTGCTGTTTGCCATGAAATGTTTTCTCCTTTTTCATCTCTAGATTTACAGTATACCTGATTAATGCATATTCCATTTTTCTATATAATGTGACCGCAAAAGTTAAGTGAGATCTGCAACAGCCTCTATCTCATGCACTTTTAAGGAAACTCCTCAGACTAAGTGGTAGGTAGTAAGTGCTTGGAGGAGGACTGTGAAAAAACAGAAAAATCCACTTGAATGAAGTTGGTGGGAAGTAAAGAATATATAAAGGAAAAAATTAGAATAAGAACTTGCAGAAGAGCCAGTGTGGAGGGACCTGAAGAAGAGGTGGAGGCAGACAGGAAGGTGCAGAGAAGCATGAGAAGCAAGGCATAAAATGTGGGAGGGTCATGGGAGACGTGCAGAATAAAGCAACAGAGTATGAAGGACAAGGTGGGAAGCAGTTTATATGAGTTTTCTTCTAGAAAATGTTCAGAATGTTAAACCCAGATCCATTCTTGGGTTTTTTTCATTTAAGGTCTATTTATTCACACGTGATGTTTTATTCTTTGCTAGTTCAGTCTCTTTCCCTTTAACCGTCTCCTTGCAAAAAGGATATTTCTAATTAAATCTGTATTTATTCCCTTAAGAAAATGTGAATGATTTAGTTGCAGAAGATCATACTTGATGCTATAGATGGTGGCGTGAAAGCACACCAAAAACAAAGGGAAGGACAAAGGAGAACATAAACCCTCTCATCAGAACAACTAGACAGGAGACAGGAAGAATTCTTGAACATTAGCTTTACATGCTATTTAACTTTTTCCCAGAATGGAAAACTCTACAATTTCATGGAGTTATTCTAACTTGACTTCATCATACACATGATAAAAAGACTTTTTTAAACTACCATCTGTCCTAAAGCAACATTTTCTTAATGAAAGTTGATGAAAGCTGACATACTGGGTTTTTTTTCCTCCTGGTACTGATGGAAACAAAATTTTAATTTAAATACTTGAAAGCACTCTGTGAGCCTCAGCTACAAGAAATTGTCCTTATCAGAGGCTGCCTGACTGCATACACTGCCGTGGTGAACCAGATCAGGCTTCTACTGAGATGTCTTCACTACTATGGTGGACAGCACTCGATTCTTTTCAAAAGCTCTATGGAATGACAATAAGTAACTATTGAGTAGATTTCATCAAACTGTCTGTTAGGTGGAGATGGTCTTAAAATTTGAAGCATGAGAACTTACATTCTTTTCCAAAATTAACTTACTTTTTTCCTGTTTAAAGTCTAAATACTGTCATCTAGATCTTCAGTGTCTAAACCACTTTTGGAATCTGAAACTCTTGTTCTTAGCATTCTTTGCCAAATTTTATAGTTGGAAAATACTATTTCCATTTTAGTTCTGACGACATCAGTTTTGGGGTTTTTTTTATTATGAGATGGTACTTCGCTCATTTTGCCACACAGGGCATGAAGGTCCTCGGTCTGTGGATATACTGGGGTGCATATAGTGAGATGATATTTATACATATATGTGTGTGTGTGTGTATATATATATTTCTATACATATAATTTAGCATATATATAGGTATGTACTAGGTAGTGTATTTTTGTGTATATATCTTTATATACACAAGGATTTTGTATTCTTCTCTCACAGAACAGTTAAGTTCCATGTGAGAACAGTCCTTCAGTCTCTCAGTGCATGCTGACACATTTCAACATTTCATTCTGTGTTGAGCTGTCTGTGATTCAGTCAGTGTCGATTAAGACAAGGAAGTATTTATGAGGAGAAAAAAATGCCCATTGATTAACTCTTTTGTTTTTTTTATACTTGCTTTACAGGCCAAAGTTCAAAAAACATCAGTTCATCTCCAAGCATAGAGAGCTTGTCTGGAGGACGTGAATTTACAGGATCTCCACCTTTGTCTGCATCAAAAAAGGATTCCTTTTTCAGTACCATCTCCCGCTCACGTTCCCAAAGCAAAACTATGAGCAGAAAAGAGTCGGTGGGTTCTTTTCAATTTTTTAAGCTATTTTAATGTCTCACTGCATTCCTTGTTAAAGACACTCATTTCTTCCATACATTGAGCACTTGCACTTGGAAAAGTTTCCGTAAGCACTCATTAATGGCCAAAGCAGAAATAAGCTATTTCAACTGTTTGTGTTCAATGATATCTCCATTATGGCTTCCATCCCATTTTCCTACCTGAAATGAAACTGTGAATGTGCCTGTTGCCTCTGAGAAAGACGAGAGAAGTCCTCTAAGATTTTTTGCTTTGTTAGACTTTTGCTGTAGTCCTGAAGTTAATAAACAGTTCAGTGGGAAGCTTGAATGCTCAGCAGATCCAAACATGTCCATCTGTTGTCCCTGAAAATCCTTAATACATCAGAGGTTTCCCAGTGTCTGTAGCATCTGTAGTCTGCAGTCACAGTTCTATTTCTTGTGCAGCTCTGACCTTCCGTTTGGTCACAAGAAGCTCGTCTTTGAACAGGCTGTTCTCACCCAAGAAAATCGGCTCTTATCACGGGTATGCTCCAAAGAGATTCTCATCCCATCCAAGATATTTTAGGAGCACTACTATGATAAACTAGGTATGCCATGGAGCATGAGGATTCTTGTTTATTTTCTACACACATTTCTCTGTGTCCCTCTGCTGACTAGAAAACAATTACATAGTAGATGTAGTAAGTTGTATTTTTTGTAAGGTGAAGGCACAGTCATTTTCTTCATTCTTTTTTCATAAATGTAGGCTCATATAACTCCCTATTACTTTCAATAAATAGGAATTGTAATAGCCTAATTTCTCTTACAATGTTCTTCAGGTGTTCGGAGCCAATATTGCATAGAAATTTCATCTGAACATCTCAACGCTTTTTATTTTAAACAGCAGAATCTTTGTTAATAGTCACGTGTTTTTAATTTGGTATTCAAAATGTTCTAATGAAATGCACAACTTTGTGCAACTTTGTTCAGTTTTGGTTCACTGAATAAGAGTGTTTAATTCTTGTTCCAAATGCTTTACTGTTGTCTAAAGAAAAGCTGTGTTTTGTGGTTAGTCAACGAGAAGCTATAATTTTGGTTTGTTACTATTTAAGACATGTTGAATTTAATTTAAAGCTAAAACAACAATTTAATTTCTTTCTGCTTGTCCTCAGGAGTTGAAGAAAAACAAATACAGCAGTATTGAACTTTCCCTTTTATGTGGCTTAACAAGATCTAAATACAGCTTTCATTTACAACTTTTATCCAGACCAGAACTTGAGGGTTTTGCACCAGTATTTTAAGAATAATTCCTCCTTAGTCCTCTAATAGGAGACAGGAGAATTTGCAGCTGTATCTTCATACTCTATTAAAATCCATTAATTATTAGAATGTTTTTCAGGTAAATAATTTCCCAAATTTGGGATATTATATTAATTTTTTTCATCAAGAATTTTGGATGAAGAAGTATTCTTTGTAACAGATGTGTTGTTGTTATGATAATTTTCAGTGGATTGGTAATCATGATAAAGCAGGGCATAATTTTTTTAAAGAATTCTTTTAACTGTGATATGTAATTTATATTTTAGCATTTTATGATTAAACAGCTAGAAAAGGTTTTAGTCTACCAAAATTCATTTCCTTGCACTTAGTTTTTTACTGGCCCTTAATATAGGAAAATGGAATTTGTAGCAGATACAAGAGGAAAATCTGTTTTCCGTTGCACAAGAGAATGGGGTTTTTTTTCCCATAAATTTCATAGTATTTCATATTCCATGTAGAGTAGAAGACCCTAAAGAGTTCTTCCTGAGGT
The DNA here is from genome assembly GCA_013397935.1 of Dasyornis broadbenti. NCBI lineage: Eukaryota > Metazoa > Chordata > Aves > Passeriformes > Dasyornithidae > Dasyornis > Dasyornis broadbenti. Next base: position 796,502 of record VZRN01004254.1, on the reverse strand, counting down.
CCCAAAGTAGTTGCATCAGTATTCTCCAGCTGTACAGTTGCTTCATTTACAGCTGTTTTCTGGAAGCAGAAAGCTTGAAAACTTAATGGATACACATCTTTGTTTTATTTATCAAACTGAACTGGCTAACATTTTTAATCTAATAATTATACAGATTATGTTGTTAAGTATTAGGAAAATTAGCTTTGTTGGAATATTGCCATGCATCAATCTCTTTATAAAAAGATGGTTTTTAAATCAGTTATTCTTGGTATAGCAGATGAAAAATAATCCCTTTTCTCTTCATCTTATTTCTAATAAAGGCCTTTTCCAAGCAAAGTGGAAATGGAATGCATATGTACAAATACATCCTTTAAATGCAGTTAAAATAAGTCATTTTCACAGACCAGAGGGCATTACTGTAATAGTGTCATAGGATGAACAGGAATGTCGTTGTCACAGGCTAACCCTGAAGTGCTGTGTCCAGCGCTGGGCTCCCCAGTACAAGAGAGATGTGGACATCCTGGAGAAAGTCCAGGAAAGGGCCACAAATTTGATGAAGGAACTGGAGCATTTCTCGTGTGATGAAAGGCTGAGAGAGCTGGGACTGTTCAACCTGGAAAAGAGAAGGCTCAGAGGGGATCCCTCCAATGCGTGTCAGTATGTGGAGGGAGGGTGCAAAGAGAACAGTGTCAGGCTCTCTTCAGTGGTGCCCAGTGACAGGACCAGAGGCAATGGGCACCAGCTGCAACACAGGAGGCTCTGTCTGATCATCAAGGAAACATTTTTTTGGTCTTGAGAGGGACTGAGCACTGGCATAGGTTGCCTAGGCAGATTGTGGATTCTTCATCCTTGGAGCTGTTCAGGAGCCATCTGGACACTAATCCTGGGCAGCCAGGCATGCTAGGTGGCCATTTTTGAGTGTGGGCTTGGGCAAGATGAGCTTCTGAGGTCCCTTTCAACTTCAACCATTCTGGGATTCTTTGAGAGACAAACTGATACGTGGCATGTCTAAATTCTTGCTTTCCTAAAGCCAGTCCAACAAGTTCAGCATTATTTGTGAGAGTGGAGATCAAAATTGATACTTGTTTCACTGCCTCCAGGAATAAAATGTGTCCATTTCTGATTCTAAGGACTTCTTAAGGTAGTAACATTTGGGTTTTATTTATTCTTCTACAGATTTTTTTTCCCTCTGATGCAAGGAGCAATGGAGTCACTTTTTTGTTCCTGTTACCAGAAACAGATGTCCCCTGTTTTATTTAGTTAAAGAAATTGTTCTACACAATCAGGGCTGAATGCACAATATCAGATCATGTTTTGGCAGTCCATGGCATGCTGATGTTTTTCACATTACTGTTGAGTGGCACAAAGCTGTATGTTAATGTGAGGTCCACCAAATGGGTTTGGAAGCCTATTTTGTGCCCAGCATTGAGATGGTTCCCTACTCCTTTGTATCCTTTGTGGCTTTATGACAGGAGTAACTTAAGTTGCAGTTTCTGGAGCTGTCTTCCAGTAAACAAACAAGGGAATTTTTAATCTATAATGTACTCTAGTGCCCACTATTTTCTGAATGGTTCAATCTTGCTGGAATAAAGTCCTACAAAATTTCCTCTCCCAGCCTACCTACTTGCCCTCTACTTTTCAGCGGAGTTAGGAAATAGGGGGTGCATTTGTGGTCCATTTATTTCTCATTATGTTTCTTTTATGTCTCCAGCAACCATTAAAGAAAGCCTATCCCTCTTTTTAGCAAATAACAAAGCTGCTTAGATGTTGATTCTGGCAAATATGGTTGGCTAGTCCCAGTTTCTGGCAGAATATTCTGTAAATTGCTTTCAGACATAGAGATGTGCCAGAGAGGAAACTTCTGAGTCAAACAATAGAAACAATTTTAAAACTTCAATTAAAAAGAAAAAAATAGGAAAATATGGTTTTGACTAAAATGAAAGTTTTGATTTGCAGAAACTGTGTATTTTAATAAGTAACTTTCTACAAAAAAAGTTTCAAGTTAAGAAAAATCAAATTATCCATTTGGAAAATATATTAGTTTAAAAATTTCCAAGAAGGAAACATTTCTAAGGAAAATCTGAGCAGTTTATTTTCTTTGCTAAAATAATTGACAAACATGGTCAATCAGAATCCTCATTTCTTAGCAAAAATATCCTGAACAGAAGTGTCACGCATCATGCTGGTTTTGATTGCACAGACTTTTTAATTAAATCAAATTTGACAACATATGCTATTGTCCCCACAAGCATGTATAAACAACTGTTACTGTCTGCGATTTGCATAGCTAGTCTGACTGATCTGAAGTTAGTTATAAGTACCCCTACAGGTTAGAAAATTAATGTATGCCATTATTTTCAATTAAATAGGCATCTGCTCTACTGATTTAACAACCTGAGTTTAAGCATACAAACTTGACAGTTCTGCTCAAGTAGAAGTGGTATATGAAAACCAAAGAGATAATAAAATAAATACTGGGCAACCACACAAAGAAAATCATGTATGCAAAAATTCCATTGAAGAAGAACATGCCTTTTGTGCAAGGTACACATCTTGGAGATGGTTTTTATTACCATATATCTTTACCTGACTGTTACTTTTAAAATTTCTTTAAAATGTTTTAAGCAAAATACTTGTCAGTTCATATTTATCAATGCCAAACATTTATTTGGAAGTACAAATGCTATGATGAAATGTCCTTTTTGCCTTGAGCATCATAAAATGTGCCTAGAATAAGTTCGTTTGTCTGTGTACATCAGCCAATTCCTTGATCAGTATATTGGACTTTTTAGGTCTAAAGTTAAAGACATGTTGATTATTCTCAATGCCATTAGGTTTAAAATACTTCAGTGCCTTAACGTTTAACTGCAGTTCATACTGGAAGACATATGTCTTCCTTATTCTGATGTGACAGGCCAATTCAGACACCTTAAAATTTATTTAACACTTTAGTGCTTGTTTTAATTTTAGCATTAGATGAAAAGAATATTAAATTACAGATGCTGACAAGTCATGTGAACAGAGTTCGTAGAAAAACCTCTGAGATATTTTGGAAGTGTGGTTCTTTTCTTGGTTGCCTTCCTCTGGCTCACACAACATCCTGTAACTCAAATGAAAGAGCTGAAAACAGTACAAGAAAAATTAAGTTGCCTTTTATAGTTTTTATTAGAAATACTTGCAAGTTTCTTATAATTTAGTAGAGCAACAGCTGTATGCATGAGTGGCAGCTTTGAATCCTAGAGCTCCTTATCTCTTTTGGAGTGATTCATTTCAGGAAAAAGAAACTGTACTGTGATAAAAACAGGAAGTTAATTGCTTAGAAAAAAAAAAGATTAATGAAAAACCAAGTGGCTCTGCAGTGCTTTTTCTGTCATATTACAAGCAATAAACATGTATACAGAACAGACCTGTGGGACTTTTTGGAATATTTTTAAAATGTCAATGTAAACTTGTCTTTCTCTGATACAAAAGATTCAGATACATGTAGCTGAATAATACTTCAGTAACTTCTTCACAGAAGCAGAATGATACCACATGAAAAAAGGCAGTAAGAACTTTAAGAATTATTGAGCAGCCCTTTGAAACTGTCAGAAAGAATTTAAAAATTACCAAAATCATGAATGAATGAGACCATCAGCAATGCTTACAAAAGGATCAAAGTGAATTAGGACGCAAGCAATGTGATGCTACACTTCACAGCAATTGTGCTACCAGAAGCAGGTACAGAACTTGCTCTCTCCATCCTTGTTCCATACATTAATCATGAAGTTAATGTTTCAGCATCCCAGTGGCAAAGAAAAACATATCAGAGGGTCTGTGATCATAGCTTGAGCTGCCCCAATTTCCTTTTTGGTGGGAATTTCATCTCTTCATCCTGCTCTTTAAAGATAACACCATGAAATTACTGTCCGTTTCTGTGCAGAACTGAGAGACTTGCACTGAACTGTCAACCAAAACATGGATGTGGATGAGACATATGCCTCTAAATGAGGCTGTTGTTTTAGTTGCGAGTTTTTTGAGCAGAAAAGGTTTCAGTATTTGGAAGATTTTTTTTCCCTACTGGAATAGGTTATGGCCATGCTTTTAATAGCTTCATTCTTATTTTTGTCTGTGTTTCGTTAAATCAAATAAATCCCTATAAAAACAAGACTTGTACTTCTGTTATTTTAACAATGTAGTATAAATGGTGTATATTTACAGCCCCTACATAATCACTCTACTGTAGTTTTACTTTCCTTAAACTCTGAAAAATTAGAGATTCTAAAACCCTTAAATAAATAATCCTGTTCTGGTCTACCTTCTCAATCATGTTAGGAATCATAGCAAAGGTCAAATACATCCAGCTTGACCAGAGGAAGATTTAGTGAAACTATTTTGCAACTGATGCTTAAAAAGAATTTAAATGAGTATGAGTTTAACAAAGGATGTACTTTGAGAGTCCTTCATAAAGGACTGTGTATGTTAAACTGTGTGTGTATTAAAAAGCTTATTCAGGCAGCAAAATCAAGATAATTATGCAAGCACATCACACCTAATCAACTCTTTCAGTAAGGTTCAAACAAATATGTTAATATTATAATATTGAAACATGGAGCAAGAACTTTAAATTCACTGCAGAATATCTATATATTAATTATTTCATATCCATAACCATCCCCATATGCATTCAGCAATACTTGCCACATTGTTTCAGAGAACTCAAGAATCATAAAATGGTGAGGTTATTTCCCGGCTCATATTTCTCTTATATTTGCCACAGTGGGCTTATGCAGTCTTAAAGGCCAGCAATGTGTGTACCAGATGGGCAGAAAGTCCCTCAGATGTGATAATGAAACATAATGGAGGAAATGGGATTCTCATTTGCCTATGTGTTTATTTATAGTTGTTTCCAAAATGCTTACAGCCATACCATCTAAATTAAAATATCAGTTTTATTATTTATCAAGAAATTTTCCAATATTCTTAAGTCAACAATCTCAACAGCAGCACTGAGAGAAGCCTTTTATCAGCATTTCTGTTCAAAGGGATAGTTTCTAGTACCCTACAGCTCTTTCTGTTCTTATCTATTCCCTTACCAAATGAAATACTACCTGTTTTCTCAGCTGTTTAGTGCCTACCCGTCTACAACCAGTTATGCGCAGCTTTTTGCATTCCATGGATCTTGCAGATTTTTATGGTTTTCGTTTTTAAACTGTCTCCTGGCAGTCCCACAGTGCAGTACCAGCAGGTGGACTTGTGCAGGCAGCAGGTAGATGAGTCTCCCATGTCTTGTGTCTGCTTGCAGAAAAGGTTTCTCTTCACCCCTGCTTTCTTTGTCTCTAGGCAGGAGCTTTCTCCATTTGTTGTATTTATCCTTCCCTATCTTCCTGCTAAGGAAAAATTGTCTGACCATAGAAGTGGAATATTTTTAAGAGAAAAATGCATCCAGGTTAGATGAAAACAAGTCCTTCTCATGCTCCAGTTGATGATTTCTAACTCTGCAACAGTGAGGCTGGTGCACCTGGAAGCTGTCCCAATAACAGGTTCGACACTGGGAGCTGCTGTGGAAAATTTCCAAGCCCATGGTCCTTTCCACTAACGACTCCAGACAAGGTGGGATGTGGCAAACTAAGCTGATTCCAACAGGGCAACACTGGCAAATTGACTTTGAACTGCTTAAGATGGAAATTCAACAGCAGGACATGGTGTTTAGAAGCTGTTAGCCAGAGTTTCAGCTATTTTCAGGACTTCAGTTGAAGTTAAATATATGTCAGGGTGTAGGGAGATCCTCTGAGGCACCATCTTTCACTTTCTTCCAAATTTATATACATTTTAGCTTTGTTTTAAGAGACAATAAATCAAAGAAATTGATAATCATACATCAATGCAATAAAACAGCTATTGTGGCTCAAAGTCACCAATCTTACTAGATTTTATAAATAAATATGGATTGTAGATAAATGTTGTTTATTTGTAAACAATAATAAATAAACATGTAAACTCTTGAAACTTTAGGGGGGTAAGGAAGAGAAGAGGTATTCTTGTTCGGAAGAACAGGAGAAATAATTGACCACAAATTCTTGTTTCTTGTATTTCACAAAAGCTACAGATATATAATACATTAAAAGACAAATGTGCATATATGTCACCCATATTCAAATTCAAAACCAGTATGAAAACCATAATTTTTCTTGCATTTAGAAAGTGTGAGTCTCCTCAGTAAATGCTGACTCTAGAGAACTAGAAATTTGGATGTGTGCAGAGAGTTCTTGGGTCATTGGTTATTCTGAATCCAAGTTGCAGCCTCTTTCAGGTTTTACTGGGGGCTTGGTCTCTGTTTTGAGGGACATATGTTAAGTACAGAAAGGCTGAAATTCTTATTCCTTTAATTCTTTATTAATAATGTCTTCGTTCTGTTTATGTGTGCATGGCTTGGACAAGCATCATGACATACCATCTCTTACTGTGTTGTTGCTGAAAGTGCACAGAGGAAGTAAGGATTGTACTAATGCCCAAAAATATGTGCCTTTGCAGGTGAATGCCTTCTAGCATTTTAATTTATTGCCAAATTTGCCTTGGTCTCATTTTAGTTGAACATTTTTATCTGTACTATAAAATTTCTCTCTTGTCTTTGATACTTGTTTTCAATCAGAGCCTTCTGAACCGAATAAATTTTTTGCTTTGTTGGTTCATAACCTGATTTAGCTTGGCTCCTAGGAGTTGCAGTGGATATTTTGTTGATCTTTCCTTCATTTTTCTTTTTTTTTTTTTTAATGTTATTTTTCTCAGTTCCAACCCCCAGTGAGGGTTGTCACATATACATGTTCACAAATGATTTGGCAGTGGCAGTTCTGTTTCAGGTTTTAAAACAGGTAATTACTCTTCTGAATTTACTTCTTTTAGCAGAAGAAGATGCATTGTACTCTGAAGTGTTTTAACTTTGACAGCACTACATTTGGAACCTAGACTTCTAGGATTACTGTTTGCCTAATTCATTTGTGCTTACTCTGATGTCTCCTGATGTATTTTGAGATACACAGTACTACCAGAAAGCAACATTGGAAAGCAACAGCTCAAAGTAATGATGAGACACAGAAGAAAAGAGATTAAAAAAAAAAAAAAAAAAAAAAAAAAGATATTGGAGGTTTTTTTATTNAACAAAAACAAAAAAAAAGAAAATAAAAAAAAAAAAAAAAAAAAAAAAAAGTTTCTGTAGGTTTTTTTATTCCCCTTATCCTTCTTTAACGTAGATAACTACATCAACATTTCCTTATTAATCTGACAGAGAACCTTTTTGTGCTTTAAGGGTTCTGATCTAGAAAAGCACTGAAATAAGTATCTATCACTAAGTATAAAGTCTGAGCAACTATACCTACTAGCACTATACTACACTTGTGAAATTAAGAGAAATTTTAAAGAATAGGAAAAAAAAAAGGGAAGAAGTACATTCTTACTTAAGGTATCTCGTACCACACTGGAATAGCAGTCTGAGTTAAAATGATGTAAAAATAGAAAGTGTGAGCAGGAGTTAAAATGGTATAAAATAAAAACATGGTTCATGTTTGCTTTGCATACAGTCTAAAGGAACAAAATACAAGTTCGTAGGACTTAGCTGAAAGTACTGTGCTTGAAATGTTTAACATTGATGAAAGTTATTCAAAATAATAAAAACTAGGCAATGTAAAGAACGCAAAACATGAATAAAGTTATTTGGAAATATATTAAGCATGGAGATATTTCAGTTAGCACAGACAAATAAATACTGTCAGATAATGGTTCAGCACAGGAAATCAATACATAATCTCTACTTCTGCAGGAATTAGTATATGAAGGTAGTATCTGAACTTCTTTATGTCCTCCCTGGCTAATATATTAGTATCCACAAAATTTCATTTTGTGCAAAAATTTTGCAAGTACCAAAATTCTCAATGTAAAAGCGACAGTATATATTCCACCCCTGACTCTGATCTGCTTGGTGCCATTTCATAGTCCCTTCCACACAGAAGAAACTTTCTCTAAACATCTGCAAAGCAAATGCTTTATGAAAACTCTCTTAAAAATTCCACCTTTTCATCGGCAACAGTTTGGCTTCATGCTGAAGCCATGTCTAGAAGACTGACTAATATAGCCATATTGTTTCCATGTCCTCCCCATATGTGTGTCTCCAGCCATCTGTTGTCTCTTGGCTTACACTGTGAAGTCCTTCAGAGAAGTGGGATTTTTCTTTATGTTTTTACAGTACCCAGCAGAGCAAGGCCTTGGCCCTTAGGAGGCAACATGAGTGATACAGTTAAATAACAGATAAGTTAAATTCGTAAATGAAATAAGTTAAAAGTTTGGGTTAAGTTCCACTGTATGTAATTCAGTGCTCAGTGTAATTCAGAAACAGGGGTTTCTGATTTAAATGTCAGCATATGCTGTAGACTACTCTGTGGCTGGCATAGAATATAAAAAAATTATGAGGGTGTCAACCAACATTCAACTGTCAGAGATTCAAGATTATACAGTTAAATCTTGTATTTAATTATTAGATTAGAAAATGAAATAAATCCCCACTAAATGGAAGGAGTAACCACTGCTTTTTACTCCAGGGGAATTTGCTTAAAATTAAATGAGAAAGGAATTTATGCCTTGCATCTGAGTCTTGTTTGACTTGTAAACTGCTACGGACATCAACAAAGGATACTCTGTGTACAATTTATAAATAAGAGCTTAAGTACTGGTAAGACTCCTAGCAAGTCCCTGACTTCAGGATTTCCATGTATCAATCTCATTTTTCCCATTATTTTCCTCTAAATGTTTTGATACCTCATCAAAATTATTTGCCAATTTGCCAGGCCAATTTGCCGAGAGCTGTGGAATGTTTCCTGAGTGCTCTTACTATGACTACTGGAAAAACTGAAAATGTGACTGGGCAAATTAATATAAGAAAAGTAGCTATTAACCACAGCAAAAAACAAACAAGCAAACAAAAAAACTCCACACCACCTCTAGCTCAAGACACGGCTGATGTGCAAATCTTGCAGTACTGTTACATGTTCATATCATGACATACTTTTTTCTCCACACTTCACCCAACCCATCATTGACCCACATCAGAACAGACCCCAGGAAGACTGGACTCTTCTGCCAACTCAGTTCTGTCACTTCTATTTATGTTTTAAATTGCACCATTACTGCTTAAATACCTTAAATACGTTTAAATACTCATCTCTTTGAAGATAGTTTCTTCTCCACAGCACTAAGCACTTGGTAGTGCTGCCAAGTTAATTCTTACTCAGGATTCAGATTTAAGATGAATGAAATTTTGCCATTCTGAGCATTCATGAATGAAGTGCTTGAACATACATTGTTGTAAGCTTTGACAACAGAGTTTGCTTTTCCTCAACTTTCCTACATGGGTAAAACAGACAGAAGTACATTTTTTCTTTCATTTCCTGAATAGTAAGACTGAAAACTAAATGGTATTGTGAAAGAAAGGCATTTCAGTCCTGATTTTCTGTGTTTGTATTCCCTGTTTTCCATACTTTTGTGTTAAGCTACGTCATGTATTTGGGAGAAAATTTGTTTAAACTGATGAAAGCAATTTTGAGAAAGAGTGGCTTCTTCCAAAACTATATGTCATCAGGCCTTCTAAAGGATGCCAAATTCCAGTGCCCTTACCCAGGTCTGCAAACCTTATTGCAGCTTGTAAAGCCATGGGCTGTAAAAGGATAGTATTACAATGTCAAAACTGTAAAACTTTCTGTTCTTGACTGTGCTGATCACTTTCAGTTATTCACAGCTGTTTTTCTGATAGAGTAAAATTTGATGAAAAAGGGGGCATGGTAGAGGGATCACTATTCTCCTTATGAGCTCAGGAAACAAGGAAGGATATAAAAAAATTTATTTCCATAGCTGTCTTTGTAAAGGTGAGAAGATAGATGAAAGGAAGGGTAATAAAAACAGAAGAACAAGCATTGGGCAAATGGAGAGTACCAGAACAGCATAGACTGGGGGGAAAATAGCAAAGAAATGTCAAGAAATTAATCATAAGGGAATTTGTTCTCATGGCAAAAGAAAAAAAACGAAATGTAACAATGTAAGCAAAGTTCTGTATGTGGATAAGAAGAAAGACAAATATGAGAAACATAAATAGAAGTCAAATTTTTTGCAGATTCAGTCTTACCGAACCCAGGAAAACAGTTAGAGATGTGTATACGAAGGCAATAGAATCAAATAGAATCTTGCTTTGTCTAAAGACATAAATCCTAGCCTGCTTTATGTTGTTAGTGAAATATAAATCATTGTAGCATCACAAATAAACTACTTCCTTTTCGTTCTCCTGTTCAGTTCCAGATGTTAATGGTTATCTGTAAGGCTCTACATCATCGGCAAGTTTGAAGGTGTGGAATAGTTTTTTGACAACCCTGGGACTGTATTTTCAGAAAGTATTAAGTTGTTTTTCTGCAAGATGGCATACATAAATTTGCTCATCTTGGTCTCCTATGTCTGATGCAGTAATTCCTTAGTTTGATTTTCTGCTTGATTTGCTTTTCTTCCTCTTAATGCACCTCCCAATATTATAAAATATCGAGCTTTATAGAACATGTTGCTTGGTAAGTTGATACTGATTTTGTATTTTGGTTGAATGAGTTGGAATCGTTGTTCACATGTTTCTGGTGCTGTGTGTGTCAGATCAGTTGAAAGGGCATTTTCAGCTGAAAGGTCAGTCCAGGCCATACTGGATTTCTCCTGACTTATGTTTGGCCTCTTTGAAGAATTTATAAGTCTCTGTTCAGGCATAAGAAAGACCAAATCAGCACTGCTGTATGTACACAAACTGAAAATGTTATCCAGGCTACTCATTTTGTTAGCACTATGAAACACAAAAGTTTGCACTTAGAGGAAAGTGCAGTGTGTGCTGCACTGAGAGCATCTGCACTATGCTGGCTGTAAATCAGTTGTTTCATCTAACACTGCTAAAGAATTTGACATTGGAATACTGAGAAAAAAGGTCCTTTTTCCTGAGGGACTTTGTGATTTGCTGCTTACCTGTACAGAGCAATCTTAGAAAGGTGCTGCGAAAAGATTAGTCTTAGAAATGTTGTATAGAAGAGACTTCTGCTTAAGCTGCTACTTGGAGTAAGACAACGACTAGCATTGAGTCAGGTCAGTGACCTTGAGTAGAAATTACCTCTTCTGTAAGTAACCTCTTCCAGTGCTGCACTGCTCTTCTAATGAATAATATTTTCCTAATGACCAGTTTGAACCTTCCAAGGGCCAGTTTTGGGCCATAGTGCCTTCTGTATCATCTATGAGGAGTTTGGTTACATCACCTTTGTCACTTCATGTAGTTGCAGGCTCCCAGTAGATCCCTGTTGAGCTCCTCTTCACCAAAATAAACAAGCGCTGCTCCTTCTGCCTCTTCTCCAGACCTGTAGCCTTCATAGCAGCCCTGCACGTGGGACCTCTCCAGTTTCTCAGTGTCCTTCTTGAACTGCAGGCCCAAAGCATTACTAAAGGTGAGGGCTCACGAGCACTGAGTAGAGAGGGGTGTAATGACTTTCCAGGATCTGCTGACCACATTGCTCGTTATGTAGCCCAGTGCAACTGTTTATATTATTCATGATAATGGAATTTTATTATAAACAGCTCAGCAGCCACTGTAGCCTCCATATCCTTTTCAGCAGATCTGAAACAAAAAGTTCCTTTGCTATCTGCACTGGTGCATTGGAATTTTTCTTCTCAGGTGCAGAATTTTGCACTTATGGAAATTTCTAAAACAGAAACCTGAAAAAGGCTTCTCTTGCCTAGGCTTCCCATGTCTCATGGTGTTTGTGAGTTGAAGTTCCACCAGTCAGCACAGCAGCCACACTTCCCAATTTTGTATCATCTGAAAATCTACTGAGTGTACATTCTGTCTCCTTATCTGGGCTGTTGATGAAGATATTGAACAGCGTCTTCATAGCAGTCTGTTTGTTACTGAGCTCATTTTGAAACCTCAACTGGACTCCAAGCTATTGACTCTGTTCTTTAAGCTTGGTATTCTGAACAATTCAGCCCACCTACTATTTTTTCATTCAGCCCATACTTCATCATATTAATAATGACGGTGCTTTTGGAAATAAGTGTCAAAAGCCTAACGAAAGTAAAAATCCATTGCATTCACTTCCCTCCCTTCATCTGCATGCCCAGTCATTTCATCATAGTGGGAAAGCAGGGTGGTCAAGCATGATTTGCTCTTGGTAAATCCTTGTTGACTTTTCTTGATTATTGTCTTGTCCTTTACATGTTGGAAATTTATTCCAAGAGGACATCTTCCACGATTTTTCCAAGGACTAAGGTGAGGCCAACCATTGTATAGTTCCTTAGATACTCCTTGTCACTCTTCTTTAGTATGTATATAAAATTAAACTTCCTGCAGTCATCAAGGATATGCTGTAGTAGCAGTGATTTTTCTCAGGTGGTAGCTAGTGGTATTGCAATCACACTGTCAGCTTTTTCAGCACTCATAAGTATATCCATGTCATTGTCTTATCTCCCTTAGTAAGCAACAGACCTAGATTTTCCTTGAATCACCTTTTGCTGCTCTGCCTACTTATGTACTACGTAAAATTCCTTCTTGTTACCCGTTAATGTCTCCCGTTAATTTTTGCTCCAGATGGGTTTTGTCCTTCCTAGTTTTGTTCATGTGCCCAAGCAATGATTGTGGGCCTGTCCTTTGTTTCCTGTCATTGTTTCCACACATGTGTTCTCCATTTCCACCATTTCCACCTCCATATGTGCTTTTCCCATTTTAGTTCATTAAGAAGCTCCTTACTTAGCCAAGTGGACCTTCTGCCCGCCTTGTCTGTATGTGGTGTTTTCTGGGTTAGGTCCCTGTTCTGTGGCAAAGTCCTCCCACCTAGATTAGCAAGTCTGTTCACAAACATTTCTTCCTTGTCTTTGCGAGGCAGACCTGTTCGCTAAGTTGTCTGTCCTCATCAAACTGGATGCCACAAGCAAAAGAGTTGAAGCCCAGCTAATGCCACCCAATATGTAACCATATGTGGTCTCCCTGGTACACCTACTGCTCTCCAGTCTTTGCTCATTTGCCACAGGATTGAAGAGAAACACCACCAGGGTCCCTGTCCCCTTCATCCTTACTCAGGATCCCTGCAGTCGCTTTTGAGCTAAAATGGTTTCACATTATCCTGTCTCTGGTGTACGCATGAATAAGCAGGAAAAGAAGTCAGAACCCGAATGTAAGAACATTTGGTGACCCCAAACAGTCTTTTGCCGCACCACAAACTGAGGCTCCATACAAGCAAGAAACCTCCCTAGCTGACAAGTCAGTCTGGAAGAGTCAGCAGCCATGCACTGTCACTCATCGCTTTCCCTTTGTAGTGCCTGATGCAGTGTCCAACCTGAATTCTTCCCCTGAGGGAGCTTGTTCCTCCCCTCTGCTGCCTGGGCCCTGCACCACTGGGCAACCCTTTTGCTTCCAGAAGTCATAAGTTTACAGTTCCCTCCCTCTTAGAAGTACATGTCGTCTTCCCACTGTGTCTTGCCTCATTTGCACCTTTCCTGTCTGTCCCATGAAGTTTTACACGTCAAAAGATTTTGTCAATCACCTGTCAATCACAGTATTTGTCAATCACAGTAAAACACACCTGCCTCTTACAACTCCTCACCTGCTGCTGGGGAACTACAACAGAGCAAACCCTTGTTGGGGAGGTCGCTCTCAGAGTCTGCACAGAAGTTGTCACAGCACCGCTGGTGACAGCAGAGGCAGAGGTTACGCCTTGTAGCAAGTCATCACCATTTGGGTGTTGTCTTATTGTGCAAAAAGCCCTGGGTCTCTCATGTGTCAAGTGCCAAGTTAACTGTCTTGCTTATTTGCGCATCCCACTGCCAGCACTCCTTGGTGCCCTTCCCACGGGTGCCAGATGAGTCAGGAACTCCAAGTTCATTCAGCCTTGTGCAAGATTTCCCACTTGGAAAAGAGACCTCTTGCACTGTCTGTGACTCCCTGGCCACAGCTCCCACCTTTGTGCCTGCTGGGTCTGCTGAACACTGCTGCTCCCCATGCTGGATCCCAGCAAGCGGAAGGAACGGGGGATGTAGTTTAATCAGCACTGCTCTCGCTTCCCAAAAGAAGAGGTACTGTTGTATAATTGAAAAGGTCAGTTTCAGACTCTGTTTGGGTGGATTCAGCTGTCCAAAAGCATTTTAAGATCAATTTACTGCAGTTGTCACCTATGAATAAGAAAAAGGTAGTCTGGGAGACATGGAAATATTTATTAAAAGAAGTTAAATTTTCTTACACACCTGTAGGAGATAAACTGGGGTTCAATTACTGGCTAATGGTTTTAGAATTAGATTATGTTATTTTATAGTAGAATACCCAAGTATTTTCAGCTTTCCCTATATTACAGCAGCACTTGCAGTGCCAATGGCAGTTTAAAATTTATGGTAGATTATTTCTTGCAGTCAATAGCTGTTTGTTCTAGAAAAAGGTCTTCTGCAGGAACATCACTTGAATAGAAATGTCAATGCAGATAGGCTTGTATAGTGACAGAACTGCGGACTTTGAATGACGTCACTCAGCAACTATAAATTGGCAACTAAAATCAATCCCTTTGATGTATAAGTAATCAAAGTATGAGGTTAAGAAGAAAAAGGTGAGAGTATATAATATAAAGAAATAGCAAGGAAAGATGTTTCATATCTATAGATTGTATGTGTAAGGAAAAAGTGTGTAGGCAAAAACTGATATTGCTGCATCTTGCAAAATGGTACAGTTACACTGCTTTTTATTCATCAGTTGGTTTTGGATATGTGATGTATTGGTGCAAAGTTTCCTTTACTTGGCTCTGACTTGGTTTCTGATGGAGATGAAGATCACTTGTACCCTTAAACCAAGATAAACTCACTCTATTTCTTCTTGCTTTTCAGTTTCGGGTTTTTTTTCATTTGAAAAGTAATTTGCACTCTAATGCTCAGTGATCTCCATCAAACAAGTTTATGATAGAACTGTAAAGCTCCTAAGAAAAACAGGATGCTAAAAAGTTACTTTGGCTTTCTCAAAGTATCTTCAATTCAATTGCATACTTAAACAAAAACTTGTTTAATATTGTTTGTGACTTAGCTTTGAAGGAATTTTTCCAAAGGAGTGGTGACCTTTCTCTGTAGTATAGTCTTCAAAGTCAAGACTGGATGGGTTTGTAAACCAGCAAACAAAGGTGTTCAAAGAGGAATTCTTAGCTGAGGTAGTTCCCATTGCTTTGACAGGGCATGTGGCTGGATAATAATGCTTCTCCTGGGCCTTAAAATAATTTTTTTTTTTAATTCCTTCTTTGAATTACACTTGATGCATATTTTTTAAACTTAACTTGATAATTTAGAGTAACTGCTTTATAGTACTATGTTAAAAATAGTTCATCTAAATATTACATAAGATGATGTCTGAAAGCGAAGTTTGCTGTGCATAGAAGTGTAGGGATTAAATACAAATAGAGGATGCTGTGTAACAAAAGTAAGTGTGCCAAAATATATAGCAGTAGTGCATCCTTGAGATGCTATATTAGGTCTCATTAAATATATGCCTTGAAATTAAAAAAAAAAAGGGCTTCAAAGGACTAGCTGAGGAAATTACTCTGGCAGAAATTAGAATTTTTCTCATTTGGTGAGTGAAAAAAAGCCATTGCTGTGGTATTGTGTTTGCACAAGCAAAACCAGGTAGCTGGTCTGTAAAAGAATTCTGAATCATTAACCTTTCTGAGGTAAACGTAGACAGATTTTTATTGAACTCTTTAGAAGGAAAAGAACAGTATTAATAAACATTGAAATATTAAAACTAAACCCTATTTCTTTGAAATGACAAAATTTTCCAAGAACAAAGGACTATAAAAAGTTAAAAAATGTCTAAGCATGTCAAGGGTTAAGTTACTACTTTTACTATGTCTTATAGAAAGTTGGGGTGTTTTAATGCTCATAATCTCTTGATTGTAGGAGGAAGAATTAGAGGCCCAGATTTCATTCCTACAAGGACAACTAAACGATTTGGAAGCCATGTGCAAATATTGTGCAAAGATGATGAACACGCATCTTGGTAAGTGCAGTACCTTGTATTAAGCTGTAAATCTTTGCAAAGGCTCTTTCAATGTTTGTATTAGAACTAAAACAATATTTATGTAGTACAGAGCATATTATTTTATAAGCCATGATGAAGACTGAATTGATGTACTCAGTTGTTCTATCACATGCTGCCAGCCACTGTATCTTTATTCCGTCATACTTTTAAACTTGAGAGTAGGATAGCCACTGATGATACTAAAAAGTAGAGGCATTTTAGCATGGATGCCTTTGATTTCCTGTATTTTAAGAGACTTGTTGGAGCTCACAGCCTGTGAGCTTACAGATTTTAAGTTCATTTGCATTTCAACAGTCCTACAATGATACTTGAGGTGTGTAGTGATACTTGTATAAGGTTCATATACTTTCATTAAATGCAACATCCTCATAAGCTACTATTTCCTTTGATATGTTAAAATGTGTTACTCTAGGCTGGCTAGTTTTTAATATTTGCCTCAGGCCAGAAGAAATATGGTAAGACTAAATTCAATACATTGGAAACAGAATCTGCAAATGCTCCAATCTAAAATTCTACTTACATATTGCCAAGACAAATGAGAGAAAGTAAACAAAATGCTTCACTCAGATCAAGTGTAAATATGTTTAACCACGTTTTGATAAAAGTGGTATTTTTAAACTGTGTTGGACTGAACTCCAAAATTTAGTGTATTTAGTTATGTGAAAAAGCACCATTATTGAGAAATCAGGGCAAAACTGCAATAAAATTAAGATTTATTTATGGTCTGGAACATCTGAGGAAAATAAATTAAAGTTGAATATTTCAGTGAGTAGAACTAAGCATGTGATATCTAAGTTTGCCAGGTCAGAGTGTTCAAATGTGAAAGCTATATTATATTTGTGTTTTCTTTTATGTGGGTGTTTTACTAGCCACTGTTATAAGCCTAGGAAAAGTTATAAATACTGTGTTGCTTGAAAGTTGGGAATCACAGCCTTTAAAAGCAAGTCTAAGCCTCTAACCCCAACAGCTTTAGTCTGATGTATTGTATTGCATTTGTGAAGGCACATGACTAACGATGAGATTAGAAGCAAGCAAAGGGATAAATTATTAGCTACTGAAATGATGGGGAAAGATTGCTGTGTCAAGAAGAAAAACTGAAGTTTCTTTGTCTGGCAAAGAAGACGAGGAGTGTTTAGCAAGGGTATCAGTTCCAAGCATAAACATTTCACCAACTATGGCTGCACCAGAGATCAGAATAAACTCAGACAAGGATCCTTGAAGTAGTCTGCCTTTCAGCATTGGATTCATGAACTGAAAGCATATCTGTGATCATATCCAGGTGTTAAATTCTTTTTCCCAAGTATATTGGAAACAAAAGCATTGTAGTCTCCCAAGAGTATTGTGGAGTGGTTTGTTACCCTTACAGGACAGGGAAAACCATCCCTTATACAGCTTTGGCTGCAGGGTGTGCTGGGTGCATTGTGGCAGCCCTGCAACACTCTCAGAGCCTGCTAGCCTAGTCTCTTCTATGTCTGCTCTCTGTACTTCTTCACAATTTCTGCATGTCGTGTCAACGTCATGGGCTATTAACTTCGTAAATTCGCCTTACACTAACGTGTTTATATTCTATAGAGATTAACAGTTATGAGTGACAAAAAGGGCACAAAAGAAAAACAAATGCCACTAACCTTCACAGCCTCGGCACTTGTAGCAAACTGATGAGTTTAGGTATCCCCAAATCAGCCAGCAGATGATCCACGTGAAGGCAGGCGAAAAAACCCGACAGGATTCTTGCTGATGTGCAAAATCCATCTGACTGGAAATCTGTCTGTCCATGCAGCACACGCCAGCAGGCTGTGCAAGAAAATGGATTCTCTGTAGCATCACAGAACACCCCCTGAGGATTATCTCCAGTGTCCATACACTGCTCACAGCTTCGGAGAAGGACAGCAAAATAAAACTCAAGAGCATATCTGGTCATTTCTAAAGGGAAAAGTTAGTAGAGGCTGCTAGAGCATCTGATCCGATTCTCCCCCAGGTAACCATTTGCCCATGAAAATTGCTTTGTTTCAGAAAGTGCAGAGCAGATGAGTTATATCACTCATCTTGTAAACTGTCAGAACACTTAACTTCAAGGCTATGCTTCTTCCTCTGGGGCTGAATTTTTCTGACTTCATCACCCAGCTTTTGGTTCATGTAGTATTTTAAATAGCGAAGTTGAAAATCCTCATTTAACTTACCTATATACAGTGATTAAGTAATTTCTCAACACTGTCTTTGCCAAGTAGAACACTACATTTCATTTTATGTTGGTTGCTTTTTAGACCTGATCATTTTTGTAGTTTTCCTTTGAATTCTTCAGGATTTTCATATGTCTTTTCAAGTGGGTTAATCATGTCAGGATATGCTGTACCAGCACTGAGCCCAGCAGGTCATTTCTCTACTCTTATGTGGCATTGCTCTTTTTAAACATTTTTAATGCAGTATCACAGTGATAGTTTGAGGTAATAATACATTATGACCTTTAAAATTTGGTGAATCACAGCTTTCTAAACAGAGGCATTTGTCCTGTGGGTAAAATCAGGAAATGTTTGTTTCTGCATGTGTTCCTTGTATTTGATAATATTAAAATTCACTTCTTGCCATTTAGCTTTTTAGCTGAATAATTCAGACAACTCTGTGATATACTCTGTTTTCTTCTAGCCTTCTAACTGGTGACATAACCATCATGTATTTAATAGTTGTCTAAATTGTTGATAAAAACATACAGATATAGAAAAGCTGAGGAGCCTTACAAAACTAATTCTTTCAACTAAGATTTAGACAACATTTTTATGAATAATCAATATGTCAGTCAAGCAGTCAGGCCCGCCTTTCAAATTTGATGAAATTGAAGCTGCTTGTTCTTAAAAACCTCATTTTTTTTCGATTGATGTTGTAAATGTTTCTTTTCAGATTTTATAACTCAACCATTATTCTTTCTCCTGTATGATGCAGGTCACTTTATAACAAAACAATATTAATTCAGGCTTATAAAAATGTGTATCCACAAAATTGCTACAAAATTATCACAATGTCAAACAATTACAGAATATTCTTCTTGTGCTTTATGGTGAGACAGCTGAGGATTTTTTGGCTGTCTTTTCTCTAGTTCTTTCCTGT
The DNA here is from genome assembly GCA_013397935.1 of Dasyornis broadbenti. Classification (NCBI taxonomy): domain Eukaryota; kingdom Metazoa; phylum Chordata; class Aves; order Passeriformes; family Dasyornithidae; genus Dasyornis; species Dasyornis broadbenti. Next base: position 777,322 of record VZRN01004254.1, on the reverse strand, counting down.
ACAAGAGGGATCCAGATGACAGTCAGGTTCAGTTACTTCATGACAGAGATGATCTGTTGTAGCTGAGAAATTATCGAAATAACCATAAAATTATCTATCCTGTTTTGAATATGAGAGATAGAATGGCAGTGTTTGTTTTGTTCATATATTCAAAGATGCTTTCATTAAATGTTTATCTCCCTCTGTAAATAAATGCCACAGTCTACAACATGGCAACGACATAATTAACTGCTTGTAATATCAGGGCATGTTACCATGGGAATGAATGATGAAATATTGCTACTTAGTGCTATGGGTAGAAATTAGAAATAGGGGTTTCATTATTAAAATGGAGGAAAGCTGTTCTGTGATCTTTGTCTCCGTCTTAGGGCTGTGTGTTAGAAAGAGCTTTACTTTTCTTTCCTCTCTTCCTTAACCACTGGAATACTGCTAAGGGAAAATTCCTTTTAACACCTCCAAAGACAAATGTTGAAATTTAGGTATGTAAAATGGCAGTACAGGAAAGCAGATTTTACTGCTGTTCCCACCACTTTCACAAGCTTGTCATAGCTTTCAAAAAAAAAAAAAATTAATCCTCTGTTCAATTTTTCCATTATTGCAATGAAGTTACATCCAAAGTTGCAAACCTGTCGTGTGGCTTTGTTCACAAAATAAATGCAGAGTATTGCTCAGCTAATAGGGAAAAAGTATAATTGCCATAGCTATCACTGCTCCAGCATCAGCACAGATACATTTTCTTGATATTACTTTCTCACAAACGCTGGTCTTTTTCAGGAAATAATATTGTCACTGGTGATTTCAGAAATATGGTAATGTTCTTTAACATTTTTCTTTCTGGGAGATACTCTGCTGTTAGTGCATATAAATTCCTCAAGCCTAAATGGTTCAGAAAGCCATAATACACCATTTAAGTATTACAATATTATTACCTGTCATAATGTTCCTTCTTTTTTGAAGAATTTTGATTGTTTCCTCCTTTCTTTCACAATTTGAAAATAAAAGCATCAAGCTATCAAGTGCATTCAGAAAAAGATTTTTCCTGGTAACTGGTACATGTGACATCTGTCTGATGTCTTGGAGTAGATGATGAAAAATTTGTCTAAGAGACATGCACACAAACAGCACTGAGAGGGCCATATAGTATCTCCCAGAAGATTGCTCCCTTTTCTTTCACATTGAACATGGGACTGAGTTTGTGGTGTTGGTTCGACATGAAGTCAGTCTGGAGAGTCTCCAAGAGCAAAGCTTTGTTGAATCCTAGGCTCAAGCCAACCAAGTACTGTTAAATGGCAGTTCAGGTGACACCAGCTAATGACACTGTCATCTGACACCGTCTGCTCTTCAAGTATCCTTAGGGTTTGAAATATGTCAGCACTGGCCCACAACTGAAGTGCAGCTTCTTAACAAAAAGTAAATTAAAGTCCTGGAGAAGTATCAGTCCACCATAAGCAAGTACCAATATGAGAGATTGTGGAGGTTCTTTATTAGCTTGCCAGTTTTGTTCCAGACACAAAAGTGCTGAATTTAAAAGTGTTGTCTCTTTATATGGGACAGGAACCAAACCATCACCATTATCTGAGACAGAAAAACCTACCATTTATTTCCAACAGAGACATAGTTTCAGACGTCCAAGTGTCGGAAAGTTTACCAATAATTACACATGTAGCACAGGAAGTCCTTTTCATGAGAGGCAATTTAAAGTAGCGTTGGTTCAGTATTAACTTGGTTATGGAGATCTTTATATAGAAACTATTTTTTTGATGGGCAATTTATCAGGTTATAAAGGTAGAGAAACTGAGGTCATTCCACACTTGCTTTTGCTTAAGGGCAGCACTATGTAAATACAGAAGGTTGCTTCCCCAGCTAGCTGAGCTTCAGAAGCAATTTAGCTGCTTTCTCACTGCATAGAGCCTCAGCTAATAAGCCCTGAGGATTCATACCAGCTCTGCAAAGAGTTAGCTCACAGGGTTCTGCACTGCACCCTAGAAATATGTGCAAAGGTACCCAATTATACAGAGGGAACATAAGTCTGCCTGGTTTTATTAACTTCACCTTCATACTGTTACTGCTTAACTTGAACCCAGCTGCCAGAGGGAGATTCAGGTGGGTCTCAGAAGTATGTTGCTCAATATCCAGGTTTTTAAATCACTTCTTGTCTTGGAGGCAACATCACAGAAACTTCTTAGCTCTGACCCGCATCTAGTAAGTTTATGCTTAAGCATCATGGCTCCACTAAGCCAAAGCAAATAAATCCTTCTCTGAGCTACCCATACAGGGCTGTTGGCTTGTCCTTATGGTGCATTTTCCAATTTCACTCCTGCTATCTGTAATATGTTGCTATGTCCTTAACCAGTATTCCAGTACATTTCTGCCCCTCCACTGAGGATTATGGAAGGGATGTGGAAAAGAGAAGTTTTCCTCTCGCAGTCTTCTAAACACCACCAGCATCCTGCCATTGGAATGGCATGTCAGCTCTCAGCTTTCATAGGTAGCCTGTAAAAAACTGTATATATTTACAAAATGCCCAGAAGTTATAGCATCACAGTAACAAGAAAAAAAAAAACCAATCTTTTGAGAGTTCTTTGGATGGGATCACAGGGCTGTGATCCTGTGATCACAGGATGTCATGTCCCTGCAATGACATCAAGCAATGCTGGCACTTGTATGATTCACTAGCACTTCTTGACATCTCCCAGACAAATATTATTTGTATTATTTGCTTTTCACTGTGATTATTGCAAACACCATGAGCAAGGAAAAAAAATATAAATATAAAGGAATTAAAACTTACTAGTAACTTTTATATATAAAATAATAGTAATTATTTATATAAAATATAGTAATTATATATATATATATATATATAAGAAGAAGAATAAAAGTGTAATTCTTCATGCTCCATTAATTTTAACCACCTTTTTTGTTTCTTAATGGTCACTTCAGTCAAAAACAATTGGTTCAACTGATAAAGAGCCTACTTTCTTTCTATAACAACTGTGGCAGTCCTGCAAGTCCAGCTGCAGTAGGCACCTACAGATGCTTCCATCCCACTAGTCTGAGTGAAAAGGAGATTAAAGTAATGAAGCTTACACACCCCCTCATTATCTGGTTAACAGCTTTCCCTGCAAATTTCAGTGAATTCCCATTGCTTCCCTACTGCTGCTTGGTGAACACCTCCCTCATACTGAAGTACACTGACAATCCATCCTTTCCTCTCCGGCATCTCTTAGGCAGTGGTCTCTCTTCCAATTCCAGCTTTAAGGTAATAAATCCTTAGCAGAAGCTAAACTGTTATATGACTGAATTGTTAGTTTCCCCATTATTTCCATAAATATACAGATGTAAGATATATGGTAAGCATAATCTGCTTACTGTGTGTAAGTTTGAGTTCACAGCTAGGAGTTGATCTTGTCTTTGAGCAAGGGATGGACAAGTTGACTTCATGACCCTACCAATCTCCTTCTCTGTACATCTGCAATTCTGTGCCTTGCTATGAGTTGATGATTGGTAACTTTTTACTAAATGTTTCTCTGATGCCATGAGCATTATTACACATTAAATATGGATAAAGTTTTGATGCTCCACACAACATATGAATCAGAAGTATACACTGTATAAATACATCATTTATATCCAAATAAATGTTTTAAAGAATGAAGTGCTTCACAAATAATTTCATACTTCAGATTTTTAGGATCTGTGAGTTCTTTAAGATTCAAATGTTGCTAAGTAACGCTTTTAATATAATGTATAATTGTTACTATTAGAGTTGACATTCACAGTGAGATAGATAAATGGAAGTTAGGCTACTTAGCAGTGTTGCCTTAATCAACACTTAGATCACAAACACCATTATTTTAGAAGGGAATATAACTCCTCTCATTTGTATTTTTAATGCTTGAAGGAAAATGCAGTAGTTGGAAACATCCTGAGCTGCATTATTAAACAGCAATATCACTATGTCATACAGCATAGGCTTACCAGAAAGGCCACAAACTGATGTTAAGATCTAGATTTTCTATCCATTTTCAAGGAGAGAGTTCATTTTCCTGCTCAGTCAGACCAAGTTCAGGTAGGAAAGTAGTATTTGTTGTGAAAAGAGAGAAAAATTGATTATCAGAAGCTAAAGTCCCAGTCTATCCTTCCAGCCCCCTAATGTTCTTGAAAAGGCAGTCTTGCTATCACTAGTATATTGTGCAGGGGATGTTGGAAACATTTTCTGTAAACCCTGATTTCATAAAATCATACAAAAGTACTGGAATATGAGTCTGGAGAGTTGGCTATGCCTTGACATCTATGGGAACATGGGGAATTTTTTGCTTTCCTCTTTTGGAAAAATAAGGACGTGTAGTAATACCCTCAGTTCTCTCCTTCCTCCTGCCCACATTGGAAGTGAGAAGGCACTTTTGCATTCTGAGTTTGAGCTCTCGTCTCACTAGTGAAAAGCAAGGGTGAAAAAAGTCAATGTAACCTGACTGTGGCACTGTTGCTTGTTTACAAGTCATTGATAAGGAACTAGTAGTAGAAAGGCAGCATTCATAATACAGCTTGCAGCTATTTCAAGTTAGCTCTTCTCAGCAAGAGTAATTTTCCTGGAAAGACCCCATGGAGACCAGCTTAAAATAGAAATCATTAGGAGAGACATACACTGCAAAAAGGCAGCACTGCAGGAGAAAACAAAGAACCTCAGAGAATAAGGGTGTTAAAGTTATTCCCATGTTCAGTTTTCTCCAGTTCCATCTGATTTTATGTCAAGTCTGTGTTATGCCTTCATCTGGCAGGTCTGTAGCTCTGTTTGTCTCCTACCTCCTTGGTGGAAGGGAAGAGGTGCAGATCTGTCTTCTGGGTGGATGGGCATGAACAGCTGCCTGAGGGGACCTTGTCTACAGCAGACAAGTTTTCCCATTCATTTCCCAGCTCTGGATGGCTTTTCTGCAAAATCTGTGTTGAATGCAAGCAAAATTTTCAGTGAAAGTTACTTTATTTAATAAGTCTCTAAAACAATTATGCCAAGCCTAAGAGCTTTTCCACATTTAGACAGGAAAAATTTGAATAGCCCCTTTCCCTGGCCTGGGAACTCAGCAGTGACTGCTCACACCATCATGCAGTATGGACCATTTCAATTGTCAGAGAGCATAAGCTTTCTCTAATTTTCCTGCTAGGAGCTGCTGTGGATGTTTTTCCTCTTTCATCACTGTAGATGATAGCATGCCTTCAGTTTAATGTTTAACAATTAATTTAGGGGAAGGAAATAAAAATCTTGATTTTTAAAAAATTACTTCTACAGGGAGTTTGCATGTAAAATGATTGCCATAACTGTAAGAGCAAGAAATGAAAAATATATTCCATCTTAATTTTTAGCTGTTTCAACTATTGCTAACAAAGTCACTACCTGCTACACTGTTTCTCCATATTTTATAGAAAATAAGAACATGAATGCAATCATTTGCATGTCCCTCCTCTGTAGCTCTAGTTGGATTTAAAGTACATCAAGGCAGCTGATCACAGTCTCACTCAGGAAGTAATTACTGATTTACTGATCTAGTGTCTATCGAACTTAAACAGGTCTGCTCATTTGAGAATAAGTACCCAAAATTAATTCTAATCAATTATATAAAAGGCATCCTTTCAGTAGTGAATCTGGTTTGAGCACGTCCATCAAAGAGGATAATGTTGCTGACTTCTGAAGAGAACAACTGGTTTTACAACTCTGGTGTTTCTGAGGCTTAGTCAGGATCACAGTCAGGGTATGACAGTTCATTTTGTGATAGTCAGATGGTTTTTAGCACTATTTTGAAACAAATCCAGAGTCTTGTAATGGTTGTCTGGTATCTTGTACATCTCACAGCACTGTTTTGATCACCAGGTGATAAGTTGCAAAATTCACTTTTTGTTTTCCTCTACTTACAGCTTCATTGAATAAACAAATATTGTCTTTTTCTGCAGAAAACATTTGGCATCAGCAAAATGAAATCTTGAAAGAAAGAAAAAGAAAATCCAAACAAGGCAGTCAGAAATATTTGACCTTAACCTTAGTTTTCTGTGTATCATAGGATTTTGTTAACTTTTGAATAACAACAGCTATCCCAATAGGTGGATATTTATAGCACAGAATCAAACTGGACTCCGTTTTGAATAATATAGAAATCACGTAATCAGTTTGTTTGATTTATTGTATCAGTGGGGATTTTTTAAAGGTAGGAAGGTGTTTTCACATCCAAGTTGGCATCTGCAGGGTTTTTTTAAAGGTAGTTACTTTTTATTAAAATTAAAAATAAAAAAAAAAAACCAAAACTGTGAGGTACTGATATAGAGCAGCAGATAAGGAAAAAAATCAATATGTGGCCAATTCATTCATATACATGAAGCACTTCTCTCAAAGTACTGTAACATCTCCTATGAAGGAAGAATAATTAAATTATACATCTCAGCTTGAAGTAACAAGTCCTTCAGCTGAGCAATATCATATCAAATATGCTTCCTAGCACTCTTGAAATAGTATCTTTAAAAGTATTTCTAGTTGCAAAGGTATCTTTTGAGACACAGAAAGTAAAATAAGAACCTTTTGTCTGTACTTGAGAGCTTCATTTCCCTCTTCATCTCAGCAACTGACTGCCCTATGAGGTCCCCCCAGCAGTGGGAGAAGGCTTGGATGAGAATACCCCCAGAGAGGATGCTGTGCCCTGGCACAGCCATTCATGAGAGAGCAGCTGCAGAATACTTCCCAAGTTTCTTGCCATCCCTCCTCTTCTTCCCACCTCTCCTTCCAGTCCACATGGATTTCAAAGAGTGGTCCCAGCAGAAGGATGTGATCAAGAAGGCACTCAAGCAAAATCACATTGCCTGTATGCTTCTCTCATCTAAGGATTATTTTTTTAATTCCTCCTTACTTATTAGCCAGGGAAGAAGCATAAGCACTGGTAAATTTGGTTTTCACTTACTTGAAAGTTAAAAAACTTTGCATTCAAAAGAGATGAGGGCAGCAGATTAAAAGCCATATACAGTTCAAGGATATATTTAAGAAAAAGATGCATTGCCAGTTCTACAAGGAATTCTACCTTCCTTCTGTTTTATTGCACTAGAGAAGAATATCCCAATTTATGCCTTTGTGTCTCAGTTGCTACTTACTGGCTGTATTTCCTATATTCCCTGCATTTTTTCTCCTAATCTTTTTTCCTCTGAAACGACTATTAAAATCTGGCATCAATATTTTTTATTACTTTTTATTAATTTTTGCTGCTGGGTAACTATCATATTCCATTCATAAGTTTTTAGAAACTTCTCAATGTATTGGCTCAACATGGTCACAGCTGGATTTTGTAGCAGTGATAGATTCTTTTCCATCTTTTTTTAAATTCTGACTTATAAAACATCTCTAAAGAACAGTAATAATAGTAGAGTATTTACATATCATGTGGAATACCTTTCAGCTTTTGTTTTCTTGCTCTTGTTGTCCCACTTTTTTATATTCCCTTCATTTAGTCTTCAGCAGTTTGGAGGCTTGTTCTGAATTATTTTCTTGGTCCATCCGCTTAGTCAGTGTTCATGCCTTGGTTTTTTTTATGTATTGTTCAATTTATGTGGGGATCAAACACTATGGAATGCTTTTCTTTCTAATGCTGAGAAATGGAAAAGACAGTTCAATTCAGTGATTCAGTCTGTGGTCAAACATGGCTGTCCTGCCTGTGAAGACTCTGGACTTCTGATGTTTCAAATCCTGAAACTTTTAAAAGAAGGAAATATTGCATTGTTTGTTAAAGAGTGGAAACTAGAACGTTAGTTATTCTTTTATAAATAAATATTAATATGTTTTACTTACTAAATTGAGGGACTAGACAATTTTGATGTAAAAAAAAGTAAAATATTGCATTAATTAGGGGTTTTCTCAATTCAAGGTGCTACATATTTGCGGAAAGATCTAGTTTTTCATTATTTCTAGCCTTCATAATGCAGTGTCTTTCTCATGTAAGATTTCTATTAGATGTTGTTCAATTGTAGATCAATTTGACAATTGTACAACATTGCTGCAGGACTCTATAGTAAATAATGTGTGCTAAATAACGTGAGCACAGATCTCCTTGTTCAAGTAGGCTGCTTAGCAAAGCTGAGTTACGGTACCTTCACTGATGCTCTTGACCTTGATCACATCACCTTGACTTTTGTCAGCTATTGCCTTTCATGGCTCTGGTCTCTTTCATTCCTTCTACATCTCAGATCGCTTTTTAGTGGTTCATTTAGTACTTAGGCGTGGTTCCTTTCTCCTCTTTGCCCTTTCCTTTCTTCCTTTATATCCATTACTGATTTCTGGCCCTGACTCAATTTCAAACTTGTGTTTATACACAGGTTTTAAATCTACCTCTCCACTTCTAATCTTCCTTCTTGTCCTGTCTCCCACATCTCATTCTTTTTCTATTTATTCTTTAAACACAAAACTCATACCAAATTACTCAATGCTTTTACTTGAAACTTCATATTGTGTCAGAGTTGGCAGTGTTATCATATTCGTCCTTGTCAGGATCATGTTACAACCCTTCTGGCTTTTCACTGATTTTGGCCCTGAATATGCAGGATGTTTTTAAAAACAAACAAATGCAATGCAGGTGTGGATTAATGGTACAAAGGTCTAATTTTGAAGTACCTGGGATACAGATACTCATAAGCAGCAAAGCATTCTTCCCAAATGAGTGTCACTGAGGGATTTGGGCTCAGTCTGTGTATGTAAGGCAGGAGTGGCACAAAGGAGTATTTGATCATTTTCAGTTGACAGATACCATCTCATTCTGCCAATCTGTCACTAGGAATCTTTGCTGTTTTCTTAAAGAAGAGGAAAGTAGGAGCTAGCAGGCCAGAAAATGATCAGACATAGTTTAAAGAGTCTGCAAAATTATTGGAGTTGTAGTTTCTCTGGGCTGTGTTGAACTGTAGCTTTGCCTGGGATTGTCTTCCTGCAGATACTCTATACCAGGGAAGTGAAATGCATCCTTGAAGGACCACTCTGTGGGTATGGAAGGCAGGAGTCTTCTGAAGTGTTAGTACTGCACTGCTCCTTCTGTCAAATAAGTTTTTCTCAGTCCTGGGTCTTTTACCTAAAAGAAGAGGTTGGAGAGAGAATGAAACTTTTTATAGCCCTTCTATAAAGAGGAGTATTCTAGCATTTGCAGTGGCCATGGGATCAAGATGAAGTTTAAAGAGCTTCTACCTAAACCTTTCTGTGAGATGCAGCAGATTTCTCTAAATGGTTTTGAATGCTTACCAAAGCAATTTCAAGTTTGAAACTGTATATAACCCAGAAGCTGGTGTTGTCTTCAAGGGGCCATAGTAGCCTGAGTGCCTTGGTACACAGGGGTAACAGAAGTCCTACAGGAGCAGAGTATTGCTCAAGGCTTCCTGGCAGCAGTGCCAGGCTCAGGCTGGCCTCACCTCTGCAGATAATAAGGTTGTCAGTCTCTAGATTCAGATATGGAATTGCGTTTGCAGCTCACAGAATTTTGTTTTGAAAGCATCAGTCAGTGGTAAGTAACAGCATGTTGGAATTTATTTAGAATGTTTTCTCTCTTTACCTTTTTTTTTCTTCTGATGTTACAGGAAATATTCAGGAAGTCATTTTGCAAGAACGCTTGGAAAAAGAGGATGAAATTCTGGTTTCCTTGGCTGGTTTGAAGCAGGTATTACTACTGCTTAGCTTAACCTTCTTGTGCCCTTCAGAGCTATTAATCATTCCTCTTTTTTCTCCTGTTTTATTCTCTTTGTATACTGCTGTTTGTCTTCTTGCAGCTGTTTTATTCGTGCATCAAACCTCGTGTACTCTTGTAAAGATAAAACTCAGCTGTAAAGAGTTCAGACAACTTGCACAGTATTTGTTCTTGTGGCAGTTTTGGAGGCCTCAAGTCAAAACTAAAGACGTGCAGCACCAAGTGCTGGAGTTACACCATGCTGTCATTTTTCTTCATGCAAAATGTACTTGCTAGACAATAACTACACCTGTGTCCCCATTATTTCATTGTGACAACACTTGAACATCATTGAATTAAAGGAAAAAATGCTACATACATAACATGGGAATGCTGCTGAGCATCTTTAGCTCTGATTACACTGCCCTCTGCTCCCTCAAACATTTATTTTGTGAGGAATAATGTTACATAATTATATAATAATGTTACATTTATTTTGTGAGGAATAATCTGTGACATATGTTAAACCTATAATGAGGCAGGGAATAACCTTAACAGTTTTATTCTCTTTAGATTTCCTGGATAGTTGTTTTCCAGACTCTAATAAAACCACATTTCACTGTTATTTGTATCTTTAACGAATTTAGTTATGAATATTGACTTGCTTCCTATCTTTTCAAAGCAAATATTTTGTGGAAATGGTATATGAAAGCAATCTACACAGAGCTTTATAAAATGTAGAATTTCTCCCAATTTTTAACTTGCATCCTTTCCTTTCCCATTCAACAACAGATCAAGGATATCCTGAAAGGTTCATTGCGTTTCAACCAGAGCCAGCTGGAAGCTGAAGAAAATGAGCAAATCACTATTGCTGATGATCATTACTGTTCCAATAATCAGAGCAAGGGGGCAGGTGATATCCTAAAGGGACCTGTCATGACAAAGCAACAGTTCATCTCAGGTCAACAGGTAAAATAAAAACATCTCAAGCAGGCCATTGATGGCCTTCCATTTTTTGGAGACTTCCTCTAGCATGTCCAGACATTACATGAGACACACTAGCATTCCTGGTCCATATGGAGAATGGTTAAAAGGGTATCTCTAGATACTGCCCTACTCTGATCAATTATTTTTATCATAGTCTTGTGCTTCACACACAGATAAGTTAAGTGTTAGGCAGTGTTTGGGGGGGGAGTTCTTCCATACTGTTGAATCACAAATTAGTTTCCTATCAAAAAATGCAAAAACTGCAGGTAAGTGTTCCCATACCAAATGTTCCCACATGATTATTCTCATTGTCCTTGTCCTCCAGGATCCCATTATGTAAGAGCTGATTAACTGCATTGCAGTGTATTCATGTCCAGTGCCAAAAAGGAAATAGCAAGGAGGTTGCTTTTACCTTCTAATTCATCGTATTGACTTTCTCCTTGCATCAGTAAACAATGTTTTCACATACAAAGCATACAGTCATAGGACTGCTTTACAGACAAAGGGCCCTCTCTGTCTAAGACTCAGTCCAATTCAAACGTGATCTTAAAAACAAGTACTTTTGTATCTGCTCATTTCTATGCCACCCCACTGCTGACACTCACACTCATAAATCAGCGGCAGCACTATCACCTCAAAGTGTAACTGAGTCTACAGTCAGTTTACTTTTGACAAGTTTACTTAGGAACTACAGGAAATATTTATTCATTTTCAAATAATGACACAGGGTCTTTTTGATTTATTACACACAATCCCCCTGAATTAGAACAACCTATGTTGAAAAATATATTTTAATTTTATCTCATTATAAGAGGCAATACTGAGATGATTTTTTTTTTAACTCAGTAACGGCAAAGAGCAAAGCTTTGCTAGAAACTTCTCATTGCTTGCTTAGCTGTTGTCATTACAATCACTACTTTCTGCCATAATAATGCCATAGGTTAAACTGATACAGCATATTGGACTGCTCATATAATGGCCCCCTAATTTTGCCCTTGATCTCCTAGCATTTTATAGGAAGTACCTTTTGTTTTCTTCACAAAAGGGCAAATAATGTTTTTTTGATGATTTTTCACTTCTAGAAGCTAGAAGGTAGAACGCTGTATAACATGGCAACAAACCGTGTGTGTGTGTGTGCAGACCCTACTGATGCTGGAGAAGCACTTACTCAGAGGCTGGTCTCTGTATTATGGAGGTGCTGGGACACTTTGAGTATTGAGGGTGGAGCAGGTGAAGCCTGGTCTGCACAGATTTCTCTCCAGTGGAAATTTTTGGGGCAGTGTGTAATGAGGCCTGGGCGTATCCCAGTGTGTAGTCAGGGTATATACATCCAGCCCCAGGAAGTGAGTGGCATCCATGGGTCCCATAATTTCAAGGCTGCTCATAAGTCAACTAAGAGCAACATGAGCAGAGGTTGTACAAGCTGAGCTGCTGCAGAGAATTAATGAGGCATCAGCACTGCATGGTTTATGTTTGGAGGTGTGGTACATTCACATGGATTAGCCTCCTCTTATCTTCTGGAAATTCCAATTATGATAATGAGCAACAGCCTCTTTGCCAGAAAGAAAAAGATTAGTGTTAGAAATGGCAGTCCTGGAGGCCTGTTAGTATCCCTGGTTAGTTAATTACGGATAGTTTGTCTGTCTGTCTAACTACCCCCTAGTTAGTCTGTGCTGTTTCTGAGCCCCTCATCTTTAACCACCATGCATAAAATCAAACAAAAAGAGGAGAGCTTTGGACCCCTTTTAATAAAACACAGGAAAGTAAAACTGCAGAACAGTGGACTGTGATATTAGACTGTTAATGGGGTCAGTTGTTGGCCCAAACCAGGCCACAGCCCAGGCTTTTATCTCTGCTGGAGAAAATGGTCTGCACTCATGCCTTGGGTCATGCCAGGAGTACTTACTAAGAGCTGCAGGGGGATTAAAAAACAATGATTTCTAGGCCATTTAATGCATTTCTTGCTAAATAAATTTCTACTGTAAATTTTCTGTGACTTTGGTAATGCCTGTAATTCTATTTGGTGTGATTTGTCCTGTAGAGATTGTTCTTTGCTGGAGTTATAGGGAGATTTTTTAGGACAGCTGGAACAGTTACAGGTGTAGCTATTCTGTAACTGAGATTAAAATCTGGCCTTTGTGCTTGGTTGTTATATAAGTATAAATTATTTATCATCTTCACTTTTTTTAAAAGTGCTCTTCCTCTTTTTTCCCTCAAAATCCCTTTCTGCAAAATGAGGATAAGAATGTAGCGTTTCTTTAGAAAGGAAAGCTGCAAAATTAAAAATGCAAAAAAAAATTAAGATAAAGGCTAAAAGAAATCAAGCATTTTTTGGAATGTTTGGCTTTGGTAGCAGCATGCAGTTGACAAACAGAAGGCTTCTGTTGCTAAATAATGAATGATAATTAACACATTATCTTGCCTTTATGTCTGTTCAAAGAAGGAGGCAAAATGAGCTGCTGTTCTTCTAAGCTTTCTTGAATTGTATCGTTGCAGTTAGTTTTAACTCATTCACAGTGTGAAGGCAAATGAAATAAGCCTGGTCCTAGTAGCTGATATTAATCAGGAAAAATTGTTTGGAGAAGCCATATGGCAACGGGCGTAAGGTTGTTAACTTTCAAAGCTACTGGAAGTATAATTCTGTCATTTTTCATTTATTCAGTAGTGGCAGCAGATGGGAGAAAACATGCTTCACGTCAGCATGAGTTTCCTGAAACAGAAACAGGCAAAAGAAGAAGGAAGGAGGTATTTTGCCTCTGGAAATATCAGTTCCAAAATACCAGTGTGTGCTAGGGATAGGCAAACATTTACAGGAAGCCCTTTTATAGTATTTTGGGGTCAGTATCTCTGCTTTTCTGCTTCTCTGTTACTTCAGTGAGCTATAGGTCTCCGTAACGAAACTGAAAACTGTGGGTAGCATGAAAAGTAATGCTAGGAAGCTCAACACTAACAACAAGAAATTCGGATGAATTGTTTTCTTTCCTTTATTAAAGGGCAGGATGCTTTTTTAACTGCACTAGATCACATTCTTGAAAGCAGAATTTAGGAAATTGGGGAGTGCCAGAGACAAAAATACTGATCTTGCTGGGCAAGCGTTTCACTAAGTAAGATCTGTGTCACCCTACGCAAGGTGGAGGTGTGAGGGCTGTGAGGACTGAAATAAAGGATTCTTGATAGCTTGGAATAATAAAGTGTATAATTTTGAAAAATGAGACAGTACTGCATTCCCTGAGAGCTTTTAAATAGAAGTGTGGAAAGAGGCCAGGTGAATTATGCAGCAATGGTTGTTTAGAGGAATGTATATTTCAGTTGTACAGGGTGAGGGGGTGGGAACAAAGTGCTGAAATTTTGACTTTACATTTGGAGCTCCCAAAAAAATATCAATAAAGGCTGGAGGATTTGGGATTGAAAGCAGCCCTGCTTGAGAAGGACTTGGTAATACCGGTGGATGAGAGGCTGGACATGATCCAAATGTGCACTCAAGCCCAGAAATCCAACTGTACCCTGGGCTGCATCCAAAGCAGTGTGGCCAGCAGATCAAGGGTGGTGATTCTGTCCCTCTGCTCCCCTCGCATGAGACCCCACCTGGAACACTGCATCCAGTTCTGGGGCCCCCAGCACAAGAAGGACGTGGGCCTGTTGAAGCAAGTCCAGAGCAGCATGACAAAAGATAATCAGAGGGCTGGAGCACCTCTCCTGTGAAGAAAGGCTGAGAGATTTGGGGTTTTTCAGCCTGGAGAAGAGAAGGCTCCTGGGAGACCTAATTGTGGCTGTTCAGTTCTGAAAGGGGGCTTAAAAGAAAGACGGAGGCAAATTTCTTAGCAGGGCCTGTTGCAATAAGACAAGGGACAATGGTTCTGAACTAAAAGAGTGTTGATTTAGACTAGATATGAGGAAGAAATTTTTTATGATGAGGATAATGAGGCACTGGAACAGGTTTCCCAGAGAGGTGGTGGATGCCCCATCCCTGGAAACATTGATGGTCAGTTTGTACATGGCTCTCAGCAGCCTGATCTAGTTGAAGATGTCCCTGTTCCTCTCTGTGGGAGTTGGACTATGTGACCTTTAAAGGTCCTTCCAACCCAAACCCTTCTGTGATTCTGTTGATGGAGCAGAGCCACAGTTGTGCGCTGCCTGTGTCTTCAGCCCCCTGGAGATGGCAGCTGACTCACTGACAGCTCATGAAGACAGCATTTCAAACAGACAAGATGAAAGCAAAAGGCTAATTAATAACAAATGATGTCTCAGCTCAGAAGTGCTTAAACAGTGAAGTATATCTCCTTGTAGCACAGATCTGTGTGGTTTTAACTTCATGGAAACTGCTTGAAGGTTTTGACATTTGAACTACTCTGGTTCTGCATGGATCAGGAGGTTTGGAGATCAATTTTGCTAACACTCAGCAAAGGCTAGTTGTTTAGCTATATAAAAGCAATCTGTTGAGTTTTATATTAGTTTTATTAAGTCCTCTATGAAAAGTGAGTTAGTATCAAAAAATAATAGATGTAAATTTCTATCAGTGTGATGACTGTCTTACACTGGGACAGGTAAAATTTTAACCATTGCTCTGGACTCAAGATACTTCCATTTGAATTATAAAGTATTAAAGTAGATTCATTACAAAACAGAATGCTATATGTTATTAAACCTATAGTAATATTAATTATAGAAATGTTATTATACCTGCATACTTGTAGATAAGACAAAAATTACAACTTATAAAAACAGAATATTTCAGAATTTACTAGAAAGGGAAATATTTGAATCATTATTCATATAAATTGGTCACAGTTCTGTATTTGAATATATTTCCCCATTCAGCTGATATTTATCTTAATTGTGACTTTTGACAATTTGTAATGACTGTGTAAATAACAACCAAAGATCTCCAGCTCCCTCATTTCATCTTACAATCATTCTTAAGCACGGGTGGGTTTTGCTTCCTGAGCTACTCTACAGTAGCCTTTCAAGAACATTCTGGCCTATAATCAGTAATTAAAGCAAGAAAATAATTTTCAACTGTAATAATAAACTTTGGAAATTAACTTTTGCTGGAGGCCATGGATACAGTAACTCCATTTGTGGCTTGCTGTTGCTTGTGGTACTCCATGCTCCAATTTTATATACCATGCCTTTATTTCATTCAGATTATTCCTGTTGTTCTTTTCTGTAACAGCTTTCTTTTTTTACTTTTTCCTGTGATACCTACAGTCTCTTTTCACCCCAAAGTGAATTTACTTTTTTTTTTTTTGTTGTTGTTGTGAAGGAGTGACGGCTGAAGGGCTTGTATTGCCACATACACACTTTCCTCTACATTTCCTTTCTCTCAGTCTTGCATTCGTGTAATCAAATATATTGGTTTCAGCATCATACCACTTCAGGATACTTGTACCTACAGGCTGTTTGGCAGGTTGCACTATTACTCTGAAAAAAACCTTTGTGGAAACAACCAAAAAAGCAGTCGTTCTTGCCAGAGGAACATAGAGCTAGACAGGAGTTGAATGCAGCTCTTGCAGAAGGAAACAAAGTGTTGTCCATTTGGGTTGCAACCAACCTAAAGGGCTGCCAGTTGTCAACAAATGAGAAGTCCCACTCTACCGTGTATGGCAGTCTTCCTTTCTAATTACATATCAGTCTGACTGGAAAAGCTGGGATTCTGAATATGGCTAGTATAATGGAATATAAGATTGTGACTTCATAGGGTTTTCTGATGCATGATCTTGATCCACTACCTAAGTGCTCAGGGACACACATTTCCCAAGGTCTAATGCTTTTTCTGAAAGAGTTAGGGAATAGTCAACAACACTAACCCTGGAAGCTCTGGGAGCTGTGAGTTTTTGAACCCAAACCATTGCACACTAAACCAGGACCATGTGTGGTTCAGATTTCACAGGTCAGGGTTTTGCTAGGAAATTTTGTATCAAACCATTCTCCTGACAAACTCCAAAATGCCACTGTACATGCAAACCATCAAAAAATTTCTCAAAACTGCTTCACTAAATACTACAGAAACCCACTGCAATTACTGAAAATCACAGCTGTAATGTATGTGCTTGATGCTTAGCTGCTGTGACCCCTACACGGATGCACAATGATGATGAGATGTAAGACTGCTATTCGCAGTATGTATTTTTAGAGTGTTACATTTTATGCTTTTTTAAATTAGCTGTGTTGGTCAGAGCATGATGCTAATAATGCCAAGACTGGGGGGATGATCTCTGTATGGGCCATTTACTTAAGAGCTGGGCTCAGTGATCCTTGTGGGTCCCTTCCAGCTCAGAATATTCTGTGATTCTGTGAAATAACAAATTATGTCATCCAGAGTTACTATCCACTTTATTTGACTATTGCCACTTTTGGATAATAATTGTTCTGTTGTCCCATTCCCATAACCCTTGCATGCTTCATAAGCCTCGTTATGTGGTAACACTGGTACTCACTCCGAGTCCTTTCTGCACCCTTATTTCACAGACTACAACTGACCCAAGCGCTAGTGAGAGCAAGAGTGCTGATGACTATATTATGGTTTCCAAAGAAGAGGAAAGAAGTAAAAGTGCAGTCCCAGAGCCGGCACAGTCCCTTCAGGCACACAAGGAGGCAGCAGTGAAGCCAGAAGCCCCGTCTCGTTCTTCTTTGATATTCTCTGACCCTCTGATGGGTTCCATTTCAGCCTCCTCCAGCAACCTGAGCTCCAGCCCTGATGATGACAGTAGTAATAATAGCAAAGATTCTGACTTCGCTATTGTCAGCCCACTGGACATCTAAAGAAACGGGTTGGGAGAGTTTGGGAAATCAGTCATTACAACTCAGCTTAAATTTCTATGATTCCATGGGCTGGATAGTTCTTTGGATTACAAGGACAGATAATAGATAAAGGTAACCCATTTCAGCTGCCAAAAGCCTAAATTAAAATAAAAAGGCAAACAAACAAAAAAAACCCAACAGAAATTTGCAACTTTTAAACAATAATATATACATTTTAATAACTGCCTTAAATAAAGACCCAGTAAAACCCAGTTCTAATATACAGTTATTCTTAATTATGCTGTTACCTTACTTAGGAGCTTTGTTACTATAGAACTCTTGCTTTCCCAAAACATAGAATAGTATATGCTAGGTACCATAATGGAAATGTGTAGATACTTGGCATCAGACCTGAAGCAGCAAAGACAAGCTAGATTTAATATTGTCCTTTTACAAAATATATTTGACTGCATTTTCTGAGTAGGAAGGGGTACTGTTTCTTCAGAGGCTGTGATTAGAGAAGTAGGGAATGAGTATCAAAAAGATTAAAAGTATCATTCTGGTAGGAAGTTTGTTCTCCCTTGACGAATCCCAGTTTCTTCATTTTCATCCGGCAATAGCCTGAGGTGTATTCAAGGCAGAGGTTTCTGTAGTTGTCCCTCAGTGCTTACAGGAGACTTACATGTGACAAACTCCTTGAGAATGGGGACCTATACAACAGAGCCTTATTTGCCTTTGTCTATTTTTTCCCCTTGAGAGTTCCCAGGTCACCTCTTTCCCTCTTTGTCTACTTTTACTTCCCCTAGCATGATTTCTTATTTTACCCAGACTACCACAGTTAAAACAGTAGGTGCAAGGGAAATTGAACTAAAGCTAGCTCAATTATGTTAACTTACCAGGGAAGGTTGCAAAGTGAAATGAAATGTTTATAATTAAAAGCACTTTATGTCTCATTGCTATTATCTTCTATGGACTCTGTTTACATATATTCCTGTATGATTTCCATATTTCTAATCAAGAGAAACATAATGGTGCAGCAGCATTAACCAACAGAAAATTTCTAATTAACTCTATAATTTGTTCTTCTATGGAAAAGTATATTTCTTTCCCTTCAAATACCTAATAACAGCGTTTTTCAAATTGATAAGGGGGGGGTTGTACTCTCTGATCCCCTTAAGTTCTGTTGGAATTCGCAAAACAAAACCGGTGGTGAGTAGATAGCTCCTCTTGCAGGACCTACACAGAGTTAGCTTGAGGAAGGAATGTTACTATGTCACTCTGTCCCAGCAGCACAAAAAAAAAAAAAAGCATTATTTGCTTTTAAGATGCATATACATTATACCATGCAACAACTTCATATTTGCATGGCAAAACTTGTGTTTGTTCAAAGTTAAGAAATTGTAGTTATTTGCTGCTTAGTCTGTAATTGTGAATGAAGTATTGTATCCCAAAGATGAGGTGACAGGTTATTTGCTGGTCTTAGATTTTACAAGGTCTGTGTCAGTGACTGAACTGAAGAGTTAATTGTCATGTAATTACATGGTAGCTGCCATCCTTACATATTCAAAAGCCACCATGTAGTTCTTCAGAGATTATTTGTGCCTTGTAAAATGTTAAAATACTAGAATGTTATGAGCAGGCATAGCATCACACCTCTCTGCAACAGAGTGATGTGAACAGTCAGACGACTATTTAGATGAAAGGTCTTAAATACATAACATTTTGGAAAGGTGTTTATTTTGGTTTAATTTTAAGCTTCATAAAAAATCACTTTGGAATTCAGCATGCATGCCTGTCTCCGGGTTTATTTTATTACCCTGAGTTTGCATGAATGCCAGGGAATTAGGTGGCTGTTGATTTATTTGGGTCTTTCAAGTTTTTCTAGCCTTAACCTATTCAGCAAGGCTTGTGGCACCACCAACAAAGGGCAATTTGTTCAAGAAGTACCTGTGGAAAGAGGAAAGAAATATTCTGGGGACAGAGAGAAAATTTTTATATTCTGTGATACATAAACCTTCAAAGATTCCAGTAGTTTGGCAGGAGAATATGTTTTTACTTCTTTTTTATTATTTTTAAGCATCAGTCTTTTGATTTCTGTTCTAGTGGGTTGTTTCAGGGATCACATTGCTATTTTCTTGAACAGTCTCATTGCCAGTTGGAAGAGTGTGATTTGTACAGGTTTTTTATTTTTGTAAATTGGTTGTATCTTTAATATTGCATATTTTAAAACAGTAGCAAAAGTATATAAAGATTTGGGGAGTTTCTAAGATGAATTAGTGAATACAGATGAGCTGAATGTGTATCATGCCATGGGATATGATAAAAATCTTCAAAAGTAGAAAGATGATTATACAAATAAGATCATAGTAACTCCAGTAAATTAATCTGCTTTGGTTGTACCATGTCCTTCCACATCTCAAATATGTTGTCTGTGATATTTGATCATAGTGCAGAGATAGTTAAAAGTATTTCAGTATATTCATTAAGTTAGAAACTTGTTAGATAAAATGTCAAATCATGACCCTGTTTTGTGTTATGTTAAGAATATACTGATAGAGAAATTGTCATTTAAAATAAAAGATTATTCTTTTTCGCCAGAAATTACCTTCTCATAATGTTTATGGATAACAATAATGAAATAGACAAATTATATTCATAGCAAATTGCTGATGAAAACTAATGCGGCATTAAGATTGCTCACCTGAGACTGTTGTACTGTATCTCAAATCTGTATTTTATTACTTTAAAGTCTCTTGCATGTCATATCCATTGTATGTACTGCAGTAGGGCAGTATCATATTTTGACTGGGTATTGATTTAGTCGTGGAGCTTTGTATCTTTACTCTGGAAGAACATCTAGCCCGCTTTATTAAAGAAAGAATTAACAAACTTTCTGGGCTGTGCTTGTGCTGTGTTCTCAAAACAGAGGGAAAGGTTTTGGGCTAGAATACTGCAAGTATGATTTCTCAGAACTAGGACGATTAAAAAATTTTATAAGCACAAAGTTTATTACTACTTTAATCAGATTTTGCATATGTGATCCAGGGAGTAAAACTGCTTGTAATTATCTCAACTAAACAATATAGAATATTTCCTGTTTTACCATATTTCTTGTATCTGAAAATAACAAACCAGAATTTAACACAACATAACTTTTCTGCAATTTCATGAAGCTCGGTATAGTATCATCATCGTGTCTCAATCACAGTGCTAGTATCTGTACAGTACATTTCTGAATCTCCATACTTTAATTCACATTCTTAACTCTTTCCCATGATTCTCCAATGTGTTCTTATCAGGTGACATTGAGGCAACTATTTAAAAGATGACATTTCAGATTTAAGGTGTACTTGTGCCTGGCAGTTACAATGTCATCTGTTCAAATACAGTCCTAACATGAACAGATTTTGAAATTCTTGGTGTCAGCCCTTAAATAATACTTCTGATTTTGTGCTGCATGTGTTGGTCTTGAATGAATGGTTCTAATGTTTATTTAGACTTGAAAAAGTTCAATTTCATAAAATAAACTTCATTTGACTATGGAATAGTAATTACACTGTCTTGTAATCTGTACTGTTCTTTTGAGAGTGAGTATTACAGTCTCTACATTAATGTTTCCTGTGTCCCCCAAACTGCTAGACTCTGGCTTTAGTAGTTAGCTATATTTAGAGATGAAAGATCATGAAAGAAGGTCATTAGAGAAACAGCAACTTGAAGCAGCACACAGGCAACTTGCTTGCCTGCTTCTCACAAGTTATTTAACCACTGAAATGGTAAGGGTGGTTTTAGGTATGTGGGAGGATCCTGCAAGAGCCAAAGTGCATAACCGTAGAAACAGACAATGTGCAGGAAGGGATGCAGCTTGAGACTCTTCTAAATCTATGGGTTCTTTCAGGTAGGAGCCATGTTTTTCTCTGAGTTTGTACAGCACAAACAGTGACAAAATTAGGATAACAATAATAATAATATATTCATTATTTCACCACATTTTGTTCTTTCAATCAGCAAGCTAGATTTAATCCAGTAACAGCAACTCAGCTGATAAGCAGTAGTGTTATAGCAGTGGAATCTGGTCCCACCCTGATGAAATAACTGCAGATGAGGAGCAGTAGCTTAAATAAATTAATTAAAACAAAAGAAACCTCACACCAGAAACAGGACTATAATACTGCCAAATACAAAAGGCTGTATTTCTTTCCAGATACATTTGAAATATAAGAAGTATTTTCTAAACTGTGCTTCGGGTAGCACTTGTGTACCTTGTTGACTACATCAGGTAGTTTTGTGCAAACTTATCTTTGCTTTTAACTTGCAAAAGCCTAGCTGATGCCAGGATGTGGGAAGCACTAAAATGTATCAGCTGCAGAGAGAAGACACAGTGGGTCCATTTTTTATGAATGGTAAGAATTTGATCCTTCAAAACCTGCTGATTTAACACTTTTACTGTCTTCTATGGTAACAACATGAAAAACCCTGTAATCATTTCCAGAGATCTGATGGGAATTCAGCTGCTTAAGTTATCACATGCAGTTGCAGAGCTTTCAGCTGAGAAAGTGTTCACAGATTTGCCTTTGACTGTGAGCTTTGGGAACTGTAGCAAGACCAGTTTTGTCTGAATTTTTAACTCATACAAAGAAGCATTTGAAGATATTACAGATTATAATGTCAGTATTTGCGATGTTTTGAAATATAAATGCTGCATAGTTTTGAGATAGAAGAATAGTTGTCAAAATATCTTGACTGCCCACATGCTGTGTAAATTGAATTCTGCAGGTGGGGAATATAGCAGCATTTCCAGAGCATCATTAAACTGCCCTTTAAAATAAGAGTATATCAAGCAAACAGATATTGAAAGGCAGATTGTCAGAGTTGTCATATAGCTTGCTAGATAATATATATCTCTCCGTAATACTCAGGAACATGCATCATTTCTATCCGTTAATGGAGGGACTTGCAACATGCTGGAACACGTGGCAGAAAATGTAAAAGAACGTGAGCCTTTGTTTATAAAAAGATTTTTAAAGCTTCAAGGATTAAAATACACCAAAAATATATTTAAAATATAAAGTAAATACACCCAAAGCTTGTTTAGGCTTGCAAAGATTATTAGATCTCAAAAAAGTTTCATTTAGTTTAGAAAAGTTAGATGGAATGCCAGCCTCCAGGTGATAGCACAGAATGACTTACAGAAGAACCTATAGGAGTTTGGTACTGCAATGAACTTCTTGTGCTTCAGACTAGTAACTTTAAGGTTCTGGAGAAAATTAATTCCAGTATGTAAAGCAATGAATTGCACATGTTTACTAAGTTTTAAAGAAGCCATGATGGGGAAATTCCTCAGCAGACCCTCTTTGCAAACTTCTTTTATTCTCATTTCCCACAGTCAAGGCCATCTGACAGTTTTGTGGTACCCATAAAAACTTCAGCTGTTCAGTCTTCTTGAATAACTGAATTCTCAGTCACTGTGATCAAAGTTAGCTGTTCATCATCTCAGGACTCCAATACCCTATGCCTGCAGCCTGGCCACCGGCCCAACCAGTGTGTTCCTCGTTCTCATGTAAAATCTGAAATCTTAAGAAAATCTCACAATACTTCTACAGCAGGTGGTATCCATATTCAGTCCTCATGGCCTCCCTGTGGTAAACTTTATTGTAAGTTTTATTGCCTAATATTTTCTCTAGCCATACTTCTGTTGTAATTCTTACAATCAAGAAAAAAATAGAAGAAAATCTTGGCATGGCTCAAAAATACTTTGCTTTTTCTTTCCTCCCTCTACTGGTAAAGTCTCTTTGCTGAGAATTTTTGGTTCTTTTTCTTGGAACACAGCCTATATGTATTTATACTGCTTGTGAGGTTAAGTTCTGATATGTGTTTTCTTTAAAAATGCTGAAACAAAACACTGATGTCTCCAAAGTTTTTCCCCTAATAAATGGGGCTTGAGTTAAGCATCAACTTTAAAGAAATATGAACGGGAATAGTGTCTATTTTCAATTTCTAAAAAACACCATCTTTTAGTAAACACACTAGAAGGCAGATAACACACTCTACCAACCTATGACATACTACTTTAAAAAGAAAATTTAAAATTCACTATTTCCCCTAGAATTCCCCTATTTCCCCTAGAAACCATGGAGAGGGAGAACTCTATTTGGGGCAGGGAGTTCCTGGGCACAGGGGAAGGTAGCCCATGGTTGTGCTTGGAGGAAATGCAGGGACACCCAAGGCCATGCCACACTGGTGTGTGTCCCCATGTCTAGAGCATGGGAGGCCTCATCCTTGTGCAGGGGCCACTGACTGCAGTGTTACTGGACAGATGGAGGATCAAATGATGAAAATTAGTGTGTTTTACCTTCCATGGATCTTTAAGCTTCAGAGGAAATAAAAATGGGAAAGCAGTTGCAAGCATCATTAACTGTGCTGGCATTGCAGTTACTGAAATGTGCTTTCCTCAGTGTTTTCTTTCTATGGGATGCAAATTTTGCATTGTAGAGTGGCTTATAAAGAGAAAATAAAAATCTCCTTTTTCATATTCTGACACTTTTGCTGTATGCGAATATTACGGGTTTTTGAAGAAGTGTTATTACTGGTGTATGTCCACACAGAGATTGCAACAACTCTCTTGCTCTCTCCTCCATGCATCAGACATTTTGAAGTAAGCAAAAGAAAACAGGGAGAGAAAGATCATCTTAAAATCCTTGTAATCTGAACACTGAGTTTTTATGTGATGGTATTTGTATGTTTGATAACTTGCTGTCGTCGTTTAGCTTGGCCCAGGTTTTTCTAGTGGGGGGGGTCCACAAAGATGGCTCCTCTGTGAAGCTTCTTGAAGCCTTCACCATGTCCAGCTCTGAGGTGATGGACATGCTGCTGGCCAAGCCTGGGCCAATTAGAGATGTTGGTTACGCCTCTGTGAAAAACATATTTAAGAAGAAATCAAAACAATGGGTGCACGCACTTTTCCTTAGCCAGAGGAGGAGGAGTAGGTGAGAGTATGTGAGGGAAAACAACATGGAGAGACCAAGGTCAGTGGAGAAGGAGGGGGAGGGGAAGCTCCAGGCGCCGGAGCTCTGCAGCCTCTGCAGGCCGTGGTGAGGCCCATGGTGAAGCAGGGGGTGCCCCTGCAGCCCATGGGGACCCACGGGAAATGCTGAGATCCACTCGCCCATGCCGAAGCGAGTGGATACC